>CAJHNH020002467.1:47114-107423 GCA_905116865.2 Candidula unifasciata | reverse complement strand
AAACTCCTGTTGGTGGGTAACTGGTGTAAAAAGGGTTGCGGAACACCTTTTTATCGATAGCTTCAGTCAGGGGCTACATGGTTTGTCGAGGCAAAATTTACCCAATGATTATATAAGGAATATATTATTTGCAAAAAAAAAAAAAAGAAAAAAAAAGGATTTCAAACCTCTAACCCAGGCCCTGCGATTAAAACCAGATCTTGGGGGGAAAAGCCCAAGTACTTGGCAGGACCTGAGGGACGGGAACGCGGTCAACGCCTGATATTGTTTACTCTACCACTTAGATTTTTTGACCACATTCGACAGGAAAATTTCGTGAACTCTAAATAATGACAGGACGCATTAAAAAAAAAGGCTACAAGAGTTGTTACATGTTTAATAAAGTTAGCTACTTAACATTATTAATTTACTAAGTAAGTATCTTAAGGTAAATTACCAAAGAATCATCTTAGAAAAAGCCGAGTCATGGCCGAAATTTATTATTGGGATTTAGGCGGTGATCAGGAAAATACATCTCCAACAGAAAAATACTAAGAGGCTCTAAATAAGGACAGATGCATGAAGCAAATCTAAAATGGTGGTGGACTTTTAAAAAAAATGATTAAAAAATAACCTTAGCTAATTTATAGAATTATTTTTCAGTACATTATAAAGGGGGACAAACTGGTGCCCTAGTGCAGACATATGGATTGCAAGCAAAATAAAGTAATTGCCACTAAAAAAATGTGTTTAAACATTGCTCTCAGCCAATGTTTGGTGAAAGTTACCATACTTATATAAAAATTAACGCAGAATTAAAAATACACATTAAGTTGCCACCAAAAGAGCTATGTTGATCTGGTTCATGTTAGAATAGGATTATAAAAGAGAGTGACCTGGCTGTTATTTCTTTCGTGTCAAACCCTTACCCTGCCGTCCCAAAGGCAAGACTTACTTTTTCAAATGATGCCACAACAGCTTTCTAGCCCTTATACCACACCCCCCCCCCCCCAATACTTGAAATATTAATATACAATTTCAGCGTTAAAGATGAGTGTTCAACAAGGGTTGAATGTAAGACGCTACTCGTGCCCATTGTGTGACCTCTTAGAAAATACATTTTTTCGTTAGTTCGATTGCTCTCTCTCTCTCTCTCTCTCTATCTCTCTCTCTCTCTATCTCTCTCTCTCTCTCTCAAACACTCACTGCTCCACCTCCTATCCCCCCTCTACCATCTATCATTTACGATCATTTACATTAAACAAGATAATTCAACGGCGCAGCAGACCCAACAATGGTTGTGACTATTGTGTCAAAACAGATTCCTAAGTCGGCCTTAAATTACAGACAAAAATGAAAAGTTTCAGCAGCACCGCGGACGGGAAACCGAATTCAAAGCTGGGTCAATAAATATGCTCACCAGGTGAATTCACTGGCCGTATCGGGGCCGGTTTGAAACAATTGAGTGACGGCAATCTTAGATTGTTACTTGTATTGAAATGTGAATATTGGACTGCCAATCATTAGAAATATATAGCACTTTCATGTGACATTTGTTCTTTGTCCGTGACCCTGGTCCGGAAACATTACAGAGAGAACTTATTGTGAGGACAGAAAACAGCCGATGTGTCCAAATTAAGGGCATCATATGAGCCGAACGATATGGGCTGTCAATGGTTCCATGAGTGTGGGTGTGATGATGAACATGAAGTGGGCCTTTTTGGGTGATAGATGAAGTGGTGTGAATTGTGAAGAGGAAGTGGGGTTAATGTGTGACGATACAGTGGGGTGAATGTGTGACGCTACAGTGACTCATCGTAGGGGATTGTTTGGACGATACAGTGGGGGGAATGTTTGTGACGATTACAGTGGGAGTGAATAGGTGAATGTGGGGACGATACAGGTGGGTGAATGTTTGACGATACAGTGGGGTGAATGTGTGACGATACAGTGGGGTGAAAGGGGGACGATACAGTGGGATGAATGTAGTGACGATACAGTGGGGTGGATGTGGGTCGATACAGTGGGTGATGAATGTGTGACGATTACAGTGGGCGTATATGTTTGGACGATGCAGTGGCATGTGAATGTGTGGACGATACAGTGGGGTGGATGTGGTGTTCGATACAGTGGGGTGAATGTGTGACGATACAGTGGGGTATATGTTTGACGATACAGTGGGGTGAATGTGTGGACTTTCTTTTTTGATACAGTGGGGTGAATGTGTGACGATACAGTGGGGTGAATGTGGTGACGATTACAGAAGGTTGAATGTGTGACGATACAGTGGGGTGAATGTGTGACGATACAGTGGGTCGTGAATGTGTGACGGATACAGTGGGGTGAATGTGTGACGATACAGTGGGGTGAATGTTGTGACGTACAGTGGGCGTGAATGGTGGACGGATACAGTCCGGGTGAATGTGTGACGATACTAGTCGGTTGAAATGTGTGTACGATACAGTTGGGGCTGAATGTGTGACGATACAGTCGGTTGAATGTGTGACGATACAGTTGGGGTGAATGTGTGGACGATACAGCCAGGTTGAATGTGTGACGTTACATTGGGTGAATGTGTGACCGATACAGTGGGTTGTGAATGTGTGACTGATACAGTTGGGTGTGAAGTGTGACGATACAGTTGGGGTGAATGTGTGGACGATTACAGTGGGGTGAATGTGTGACGATACAGTGGGGTGAATGTGTGACGATACAGTGGGGTGAATGTGTGACGATACAGTGGGGTGAATGTGTGACGATACAGTGGGGTGAATGTGTGACGATACAGTGGGGTGAATGTGTGACGATACAGTGGGGTGAATGTGTGACGATACAGTGGGTTGAATGTGTGACGATACAGTGGGGTGAATGTGTGACGATACAGTGGGGTGAATGTGTGACGATACAGTGAGGTGAATGTGTGACGATACAGTGGGTTTTGAATTGTGGATGAATGTTGTGACGATACAGTGGGTGAATGTGTGACGATACAGTGGGGTGAATGTGTGACGATACAGTGGGGTGAATGTGTGACGATACAGTGGGTTGAATGTGTGACGATACAGTGGGTTGAATGTGTGACGATACAGTGGGTTGAATGTGTGACGATACAGTGGGGTGAATGTGTGACGATACAGTAGGGTGAATGTGTGACGATACAGTGGGTTGAATGTGGGACGATACAGTGAGGTGAATGTGTGACGATACAGTGGGTTGAATGTGTGACCCTGAAGTGGGCTCCGTGTATGAGCATGAAGTGGGCTGAATGAGTGAGCATGAAGTTGACTGAATGTGTGACTATGAAGCGGGCTAAATGTGTGACTATGAAGCGGACTGAATGAGTAACAAAAAGTGGGCTTAATTTTACAATGAAAACTGCCTAATGAGTGGCTGGTATGTGGGCTTTTTGTTATAACGAACAGGACTGGGTGTGTGGCCAAGAAAGTGGGCTTGTGTTACAACAAAAAAACAGGTCATCTACAAGACAAATAACGGAGTTAATGTTGCAACCTAAAGGGCTTCATTTATCACGATGAAATTAGGTTAATATCTGAGGTTTTGAACAAGGGATCAACATCATGGCACACGGGTAGTAAACTATAAGTGCTCCGTTATTCTTTTAACTCAAGTCTGAGTCCGAAGAGGCTCAGCACAGTGCACAGGCTTTGTAGCACCGGCGAGGATCCTGAAATACTTTAAGTAGATATTTGTAACTCCAAATTGTGCCCGGGCAGCGTCGTAAAGCTACTCTTTTTGATTTCCAACTGCCAAGGGAATTTTTTACCTGCGCAACAATGCACACGGGCGTCCGATCTGACTACCCAGAGACCAGGTTTAAATTATTGGAAGTCCACGTGAAAATTCCCAACATTCACCAGGGCTTGAACCCGACCCCTTCGCACTGGGGGCGAACACCATGCCTCGAGAAAACTCAGCCCCTCCCCTCCAATTAGGTTAAAATATGACAATAAAATAACACTTTTGAAGAATATACAAAGGGATCTGATTGCTTCACTCTTTGCTATAGCAGGTAATGATACCATGAGTATTTTTCTGTACATCACTGCCAGCGTCCTGCCCCCTGGAAATGCACACAACTGATGTCTAGCTGTGTTTATAGTAACATGGTCCTAATCTTTTACATATTTTTTTTCCAGATCATGATCATCATTAATTTATACTTTTCAGTCACTATATTTCATTTTTAAACAAGCAGACGCAACGATGAAACGGACATATTGTCGCACTCAATAAGTAGCAAAGCGATTAACTATCCTTGTGTCGCACTTCAATAAGTAGCAAGCGATTACCAATCCATATGTCGCACTCAGTAAGTAGACAGACGATTAACTATCCTTGTGTCGCACTCAATAAGTAGCAAAGCGATTAACTATCCTTGTGTCGCACTCAATAAGTAGCAAAGCGATTAACTATCCTTGTGTCGCACTCAATAAGTAGCAAAGCGATTAACTATCCTTGTGTCGCACTCAATAAGTAGCAAAGCGATTAACTATGTCGAACTTGTAAGAAGCGAAGCACTCAATAAGTAGCTCAAAGAAGCGATTAGCTAATCCTTGTGTCGCACTCAATAAGTAGCAAAGCGATTAGCAACTATCTACTTGTGTCGCATTAGCAACTCATAATTAGCAAGAAGCGATTAACTATCCTTGTGTCGCACTCAATAAGTAGCGAAAGCATAACTATCCTTGTGTCGCACTCAATAAGAAGCGAGGTCATTAGCAACCCCTATGTCTAACTCAGTAAGAAGCGAAGTCATTAGCAACCCCTATGTCTAACTCAGTAAGAAGCGAGGTCATTAGCAACCCCTATGTCTAACTCAGTAAGAAGCGAGGTCATTAGCAACCCCTATGTCTAACTCAGCTAGAAGCGAGGTCATTAGCAACTCCTGTGTCTAACTCACTAAGAAGCGAAGTCATTAGCAACCCCTATGTCTCGAGTCAGTAGAAGCGAGGTCAGCTCCTTAGCACCCCTATAGTCATTAGCAACCCCCCCTAACCAGAAGCAAGGAGATTAGCACGATCCCTCTGTCGCACATTCATTTACACTTACATTTGATTTACAGTTCCTGTACCTCCCCCCCCCCCCTTTTCTTTTTTCAAACACGCACATGCACACAAACTACTCGGCACAGTAATCATGTGTTAAAAACAAATATAAAAAAAATACTTTCCACAAATATAGAATCAAAATGATTCGATGTCTGCTACGTCACACATACAAATATTGTCCACAAGCATACAGCGAGCATATGCCATACAATAAGTATTCATCAACGATCCCAATCACCTAATCGCAGACAAAACGTTATCATGGCGGCTAGACAGGCACTATGTCACAGAAGAAGTACTCAGCTCTGAATTCTTTAAAGAAATACTCACTACAACTACACAACCCATATCTTATAAAATAAGTACCCACTACAACTACACAGCCCATATCTCTTACAAGAAGTACTTACTACAACTACACAGCCCATATCTCTTACAAGAAGTACTTACTACAACTACCCAGCCCATATCTCTTACAAGAAGTACTTACTACAACTACACAGCCCATATCTCTTACAAGAAGTACTCACCACAAGTACACAGGTTTTATCTCTTACAAGAAGTACTTACTACAACTACACAGCCCATATTTCTTACAAGAAGTACTCACTACAAGTACACAGGTTTTATCTCTTACAAGAAGTACTCACTACAACTACCCAGCCCATATCTCTTACAAGAAGTACTCACCACAAGTGCACAGGTTTTATCTCTTACAAGAAGTACTCACTACAACTACCCAGCCCATATCTCTTACAAGAAGTACTCACTACAACTACCCAGCCCATATCTCTTACAAGAAGTACTCACCACAAGTACACAGGTTTTATCTCTTACAAGAAGTACTCACTACAACTACCCAGCCCATATCTCTTACAAGAAGTACTCACCACAAGTACACAGGTTTTATCTCTTACAAGAAGTACTCACTACAACTACCCAGCCCATATCTCTTACAAGAAGTACTCACCACAAGTGCACAGGTTTTATCTCTTACAAGAAGTACTCACTACAACTACCCAGCCCATATCTCTTACAAGAAGTACTCACTACAACTACCCAGCCCATATCTCTTACAAGAAGTACTCACCACAAGTACACAGGTTTTATCTCTTACAAGAAGTACTCACTACAACTACCCAGCCCATATCTCTTACAAAAAGTACTCACCACAAGTACACAGGTTTTATCTCTTACAAGAAGTACTCACTACAACTACCCAGCCCATATCTCTTACAAGAAGTACTCACTACAACTACCCAGCCCATATCTCTTACAAGAAGTACTCACCACAAGTACACAGGTTTTATCTCTTACAAGAAGTACTCACTACAACTACACAGCGCATATCTCTTACAAGAAGTACTCACTACAACTACCCAGCCCATATCTCTTACAAGAAGTACTCACCACAAGTACACAGGTTTTATCTCTTACAAGAAGTACTCACTACAACTACACAGCGCATATCTCTTACAAGAAGTACTCACTACAACGACACAGCGCATATCTCTTACAAGAAGTACTCACTACAACTACACAGCCCATATCTCTTACAAGAAGTACTCACTACAACTACACAGCGCATATATCTTACAAGAAGTACTCACTACAACTACACAGCCCATATCTCTTACAAGAAGTACTCACTACAACGACACAGCCCATGTCTCTTACAAGAAGTACTCACTACAACTACACAGCCCATATCTCTTACAAGAAGTACTCACTACAACTACACAGCCCATATCTCTTACAAGAAGTACTCACTACAACTACACAGCCCATATCTCTTACAAGAAGTACTCACTACAACGACCCAGCCCATATCTCTTACAAGAAGTACTCACTACAACTACACAGCCCATATCTCTTACAAGAAGTACTCACCACAAGTACACAGCCCTTATCTCTTACAAGAAGTACTCACTACAACTACACAGCCCATATCTCTTACAAGAAGTACTCACTACAACTACACAGCCCATATCTCTTACAAGAAGTACTCACTACAACTACCCAGCCCATATCTCTTACAAGAAGTACTCACTACAACTACACAGCCCATATCTCTTACAAGAAGTACTTACCACAAGTACACAGTCATTATCTCACACAAGATGTACTCACCACAAGAACACAGTCTTATCTCACGCAGAATGTACTCACCACAAGGACACAGTCTCCTACTCTCCGGTTCTCGGCCACAGTGATGCTGTAGAAGCTAGTCTCGAACTCTGGAGCGTGGTCATTGATATCCCGAATGTGTATAGTCACGTAAGTGCTGGCCATTAGTGCAGGGACACCACCATCCTTGGCTACAATCGTGACCACTGACCGGGCACTGCGACTGCAGTCTAGCGAGGAGATGGTTTTGACAATGCCAGTTTTTTGTTCAACCGAGAACCAATTGAGACCGCTGGAGTCTTTATCTATGTGGTAGGTAATCTGGGAATTGACACCGACATCAGCATCCCTGGCGGACACTCTGACAACTTCAGTGCCAGCCTCGACCACCTCCTCGACATGTGCCTCATAGTTAGTCCTCTTCAAATACAGGCGGGTTATCGTTGACGTCATCGACAACAACGGAGAAGACTTTGTGGGTTCTGAGAGGTGGAGTCCCGTGTCCGAACACTTGCAGGGTCATCTCCAGCTCGCTAACCGCTTCCCTGTCTAGGGCTGAGCCAACATACAGGCCCAGAATGTTGCCTGCTAGCAAGGTAAAGTATTTCCGGCTGCCGTATAGGGAAGCATTCACTCCCAGCTCTAGTCCAATATCCTGACCGTCAAGTGAAACCGAGGCCACCAGTTGTCCAACGGATGTATCCTCCGGCACATGCCCACTCCTAAACTGAGGCTGGAACTGGAGACTGACCAGTGCCGTCCTCTCTGAGACACTCTCGACGATGATGTCCAGCGCTGCGGTGCCCACCTGTGAAGGAACGCCGTTGTCCGTGGCCTGAATGGTAAGAGAAAAGCGGTCGTGAGTTTCATAATCCAGAGGTTTGTTGACCCGAACTTGCCCTGTCCTGGCGTCCATGGTAAAATACGCCTCTGGGTGGGATTTAGAATCAATGGAATAAACGATTCTACTGTTTTCCCCAGAGTCAGAGTCAGAGGCGTAGACTTGAATAATTGGAGCTCCAACTGGCACGTTTTCTAGAACTCTGGTGGAGTATTTGCTCATGTTGAATACTGGTTCGTTGTCGTTCTGGTCTAGGATATTGATATGAACGTTCATCCGAGAGAACTTGCCCCCGCCATCAGTGGCCTGGACCACGAGCCTGTACACGCTTGTTCGTTCAAAGTCCAGCTGGTAGTTGACCAACAGGTCCACCATCTTATCCACGCTGCTGCTGTTTCTCATCTCTAGGCTGAAGTCGTTGTCTTCATTCCCAGTCAAAATCTCCACATTCTGTGTAGTGTTCTCTCCCAGATCTTCATCCCTGACCCCGCCCAGCGGGATCCTGTGCTGCCTGGGAGCCGACTCTGGAATGTTTGCGGTGATAAACGGTGTCAAAAATATGGGGGTCACATCATTGACATCAAGCACACGGATGTCAACGATTACCAGTTTGGCCCTCAGCAATGATGTGTTGATGATGATAGTGTGACGTTCCTGCTCTCTCGGTCCAGACTACCCTTGGTCAAGATCTTTCCATGAAGCAGATCTACGTGAAATGCAGCCACGGTCCGGTTGTCTGTTGCCTGGAATATCCATCTGTTGTACGGGGGTCTAAATGTGTCACCCTTGACCTCCCCCACCAACGTTCCAATAGGAGCATCCTCACTGACAAACAAACTCAGGCTATAATGCTCCAGATGATTCCGCTGACCCACTGCTAACATACTAAGAGACAGACACACAGACAGCCACCACACAGGTGTCACTGGAGAACAGATGTGGCTGCCTGTAAATGTCGACATCATGACTGGGACTGCTTTAGCAATATCTCTAGAGTTTGCTACACATAATGACTTTCACTGACCTCATTTCTCAATGTCGATATCTAAGGACACGTTCTAGCAGAAGCCAACAGCTGAATTACCAAACAGTTTGATCAAGTATTTCCTTGTCCAAACAGACAAGTATTTCTTAGTCCAGGTGACAATTATTTCCCGGACGCACTGACATCGTTGTTATCTGCAGAAAACAATAAATAAACAATTGTTATATTCATCGGCATTAAAAATATACTGCTAAATATGATATACAGTACAGCCCACTTCAGACGACTTCAGATGTGGCGAATTTCTGTTACGAAGAACAATCTGTTTATCCCCGGTAATTGTTCTTGTTTGAATTCAAAATGGATAAAAGGCAGTTCTGATAAGTAGAACTACTTCCTGGTTCCACGATGAGTTCTCCTTATCAGGTATGCACTATATCTGCACTCCTGGTATATCCTCAGATATTAATTTTTTCGGCCCCACGCGCCTCGCCAGACTATTGTCTTGACATCGACCTGGCTGCCACGAGATACGAAGATAAGTAATATTGTGTATTGGTGTAGTATTGTCTAATCTATGTATGTGCCGAAGATGGCTCCATAGCCGCAACCTTCTGTTTTGTTTGTTATATTGTGAAGCTCGCTGATATGGATTCCGTTCGGTTTTATACCTTTCCCTGCACTATATCTGTACTATCTGAGTTCCAAATGATGTAACTCGGTTGGTGACCTGACTTTCTTCTATGACTGCTGCTGCCTGCATGGCGCTACCCCAACGATCCACTAGGCAGGTAAGTGCTATGCTGGAGAAAACAAAAATAGTCACGTTCCACCAGCCTTCCCGAAAGGGGAGCTTTAGGTTATAATTGTGACTAGATTATGTGCCACACAAAATGGCTTAGAATTGCACGCAACCGGGAGGCTAAACGAGGCCTCCTGCAGTGTTGATGCGATCAAAAGGGACAGACCCAAATACTACCCCGAACGATGACGAAGTCTTCCACCGGCGAGCCTATCGATCCACTGAGGCGGTAATAAATACATTTATAATCTTGCAACGGAGTTCCGTTAAGAGTTTCGGAAGGTTATTCCGTTAATTATTACTCCACCCTGACAAAAAAAAAAAAAAAGTTATTTATATACCATTGTTTATATACTCCAGTATCTGGTGTGATTTAATTCTCCTGGGAATATTTCCAGCAAAAACTGCTCACAGATGACAGGTAATAATTAATCTATGAGAATAAAGTTAAAAGGGTAAAGTCGGGAGATGTGAACGAACGTCTTTGTCCACGGTTATAAACCATAGGTCCTCTGCCACCAGTACGTATAGCTGATAGGAAACTGTCCGCCTGTGTCGCCGTCCGCACAAAACTCCGTAGCTACAGCAACGATTCTCCATTTAAACCAGAGTGTAAACTCTGGTATCTATTTGCTAGAGGCTGGGTGAACCCAGGGAGCCGCCTGGTTTCGAAAATTGGACGTGGGCTGCAACGAGTCGCAGCTTGATTTGAAAGCGAGTCCCCTATCGACTGCGCCAACGCGGCCCCTTCTAATCAACTGTATTTAAAAACAAATTATCATACATCCAGATGCCATGTGTCATTTGATCTCACAATCAACTTTTACTATAAAAATCATCATTAAGATCATCACAACGTCATCCCCATCATTATCACTTTTATTATCATCATCATTATTATCACCATTATCATCATCATCGTCGTCACTATCACGATCATCAGCATCAGCACCGCAATCATTGACAGAAGTATGATTACCATTACCATCATCACCACCATCGCCATCACGATCATAGCCGCCATCATCGTCACCATCATCATCCCTTTCATCAGTATCAACGTCATAATTATCCTCATCACTACCAACATCTTCATCACATCATCATGATCGTTATTACCACCATCCCCATCGTAATTATCACTGTTATTACTATGGTCATCCCCCTCACAATCCTTCTGTCTGTGTGCAACATAAACCTATGGGCTTGTTCCTTCGTTTCTGTCTATCCTGGAAATTTGTTCAACATCAACTCTCTGACCAACTCCCCCCCCCCCCCCCCCCACCCCCACTGGCTATCTCATGGACGTCCACCGAGGGGAACGAACCCTGGTGCTCGAGGTTCATGACATTGTTAACCGTAATCTCTAACCTCCAGCCACAGAGCCGCACGTCTTCAGGCTATAAAAAGTAACCATGTCCACGTCGTCAGGAAAGGCGTACTGGGCCTTCAGGGCTAGACTTATAATTTATAGACTAAATGACACTCGGTGGTGATGTAACCAGCATTATGCCAGTGGCGTTTACTTCTCGGGACTTGTAGCTGGTACCTACTCAAAAATGCGTCGACTTGGCAAAGTCATTTTGGAAAAAACTCCGGCTGCGTCAGGACCACAACCCACTAATTTAACTTCTGCACGGTTACAAATGGGACAGTCACAAGAAATAGATTGTGTCAGCGACCCAACATATCCTTGACTGCGGCAGTATTTAGTCTCTCGTATGACGTCAGCACAAGAGTATCTCAAGTCAGATGTTCAGTTCCATTTACCATGGTTGTCTCATTTTTCTTGGTGGTCATCGAATGAAAGCGCCGACGGAGAGTTCTGGTTGTTTGTCTACTTCTAAACATTGGTCTTAGTAATAACTCGAATTTTGTTTGCATATCCGTTCCACAGATCTGGCTTATTTGTACGCTGACCGAAGATCCTCCGCCCATTAGGCAGATGCACTACGACTTCGAATGAAATCCACCCAGTTAGTCGCCTCTTGCGATATGTTTTCTGGGGGGGGGGCTAGGGGACTCTTGTTCACCCCCCCCCCCCAATAGGGGTCCCGGAAAGCGCACAGGGATCCTGTGGTCATCTTTGCAAATTAGGCTATCCTCCGAACAACAGGCACATATTATGGCGGCCAAAAACAGGGCCTCAGTCACAAGTAAACTGCGAACTTCCGGCGACGACCGCCACCGCAGAGAGTATCCATAACGCTGCTCACGCAGCGTGGATTAGGGCTAAACTAGATGGCTAGGACTCACGAGCAAAGCTGCAGGAGATGCGTAAGCTGCTGCTCGTGAGTCCTAGCCACCTAGTTTAGCCGCAATCCACGCCGCGTGAGCGGCGTAGGGGATACCCTCCGCGGTGGCGGTAGTCGCTGGAAGTTCGCAAATTAAGTAGCCGGAAGTTCGCAATTGACATGTGCCTGAGCCCCTTTTAGGGTATTTTTGCGACCGCCATAATATGTGCCCGTTATTCGGAGGATAACCGAAAATTGCGAAAGATCATTGACAAGCGCCCCCCCCCCCCCCAACCCCTCCCTGACCTCTTGGAGTCTACAGGTCAAATGAATTAACTTGAACGTTTGGGCATCGTCAGTTGACACTACACCCATTGTCTGCCGTTTGAACGATACATTATCTTGTTCTACCTAATCAATGTGAATATTTTATTTATTCATATTGCCACATATTTTAAATATATGTTAAGTTTACCTAAACTGAATGTATAATTATCTAAATAATGTTACATTTACAAACCATCATTATCTTAACATCGCAAACATGATCGATTACGTCCACACACACACACACACATACAAAACAGCCTTTATTGTGCTTACCGTGCAAAAATCACTTTAAAAGCCAGTGTTACGACTGCCTAACACTCATTAACTTTACAAGGCATTTTATCAAGCCAGTGTCCACTTATCACCAATTGTCTGATCATTAAACGTGTCTTCAACTGAGTTGAGTCTATAATAAATAGTATAGTTTCTGAGCAATTTAGACCCCTAACTGCCAAGACGTTCTACCCTTCGCTATGTCTTGCCGCTCACGTTCTCTGTTTAACTTCACACTCTAGCTCCTTTCCTGTGTTTTTGATTTGCCTTTACTCTATGCTCCTGTGTTTTTGATTTGCCTTTACTCTATGCTCCTGTGTTTTTGATTTGCCTTTACTCTATGCTCCTGTGTTTTTGATTTGCCTTTACTCTATGCTCCTGTGTTTTTGATTTGCCTTTACTCTATGCTCCTGTGTTTTTGATTTGCCTTTACTCTATGCTCCTGTGTTTTTGATTTGCCTTTACTCTATGCTCCTGTGTTTTTGATTTGCCTTTACTCTATGCTCACTGTGTTTTTGATTTGCCTTTACTCTATGCCTCCTGTGTGTTTTTGATTTGCCTTACTCTATGCTCCTGTGTTTTTTGATTTGCCTTTACTCTATGCTCCGTGTGTTTTTGATTTGCCTTACTCTATGCTCCTGTGTTTTTGATTTGCCTTTACTCTATGCTCCTGTGTTTTTGATTTGCCTTTACTCTATGCTCCTGTGTTTTTGATTTGCCTTTACTCTATGCTCCTGTGTTTTTGATTTGCCTTTACTCTATGCTCCTGTGTTTTTGATTTCCCTTTACTCTATGCTCCTGTGTTTTTGATTTGCCTTTACTCTATACTCCTGTGTTTTTGATTTGCCTTTACTCTATGCTCCTGTGTTTTTTATTTGCCTTTACTCTATGCTCCTGTGTTTTTTATTAGCCTTTACTCTATGCTCCTGTGTTTTTGATTTGCCTTTACTCTATGCTCCTGTGTTTTTGATTTGCCTTTACTCTATGCTCCTGTGTTTTTGATTTGCCTTTACTCTATGCTCCTGTGTTTTTTGATTTGCCTTTACTCTATGCTCCTGTGTTTTTGATTTTTGCCTTTACTCTATGCTCCTGTGTTTTTGATTTGCCTTTACTCTATGCTCCTGTGTTTTTTGATTTGCCTTTACTCTATGCTCCTGTGTTTTTGATTTGCCTTTACTCTATGCGCCTGTGTTTTTGATTTGCCTTTACTCTATGCTCCTGTGTTTTTGATTTGCCTTTACTCTATGCTCCTGTGTTTTTGATTTGCCTTTACTCTATGCTCCTGTGTTTTTGATTTGCCTTTACTTTATGCGCCTGTGTTTTTGATTTGCCTTTACTCTATGCTCCTGTGTTTTTGATTTGCCTTTACTCTATGCTCCTGTGTTTTTGATTTGCCTTTACTCTATGCTCCTGTGTTTTTGATTTGCCTTTACTCTATGCGCCTGTGTTTTTGATTTGCCTTTACTCTATGCTCCTGTGTTTTTGATTTGCCTTTACTCTATGCTCCTGTGTTTTTGATTTGCCTTTACTCTATGCTCCTGTGTTTTTGATTTGCCTTTACTCTATGCTCCTGTGTTTTTGATTTGCCTTTACTCTATGCTCCTGTGTTTTTGATTTGCCTTTACTCTATGCTCCTTTGTTTTTGATTTGCCTTTACTCTATGCTCCTGTGAGTTCCAATGCAAAGACATTATATTTATATTGTATTATGAGAAAAGTGGGCTCCAGAACTTGGTAAAAAGTGGCAAGACTAATAGAAAGATCAAGAGGAAGACAAATAGATAATTACCTAAATGATCAGGCAAGATAAGAAGGATTTAGCCAGCTAAACACTTTGAACTGATCCTTTGTTCTAGTGGTCGCGTGAGATCGCAAAACATGACTACGTACTCTTATTTCGAACTGCACATGATGATGATTATTATATTAGCAAACGACATGTGTGATATGAAGCTGACAGGAGCATTTTATTAAAACACGTATACACATATAGTCGGCTCTGTGGCTTCGTAATACCGGGATGCCGGGTTCGATTCCAGCTGCGGGCCATGCGCCTTGCGTTGGTTTCGACAGTGGTATCAAGAAAGCCGACCGTCCAGAGGCAATGGCAAACTACTGGACGTAAATTTGTCTAGAAAAACCACACACTAGCCAGTGGCTGTTTGGGTTGGTTCTGCAACGACCAGTAAAGGATACTGAACTAACATAACATACACATATAACACTATTCATTTAGCAGGACAAACCTACCTTTATATCTCTGTCTTAATCCAAACACACGTGGGATATTCGAATTAAGATTACATACTTTACGGTATTCACGGTTTGAACTGTGAACCGTTGCTCTTTGCACTGGCTCTCTTAAAATTAGATAATGTTCACTTGACTGTACGATATCCACGACTGAAAGTTACTAGTGAGACCAGTTTACACGAACACTTGCCACAGAGTAGAAGTCACTTAAAGACGACTGACGGTGTGAACTGAACTCACAACTTCCACAAGTCTAGCTGTGGTGAGCTGAACGCCGGCCCTCCACGTCATGACTGACAAGCTGTAGCGTGTGTCGTGTACCCTGGTGCTCCGCCATGCCTATTGTGATGTAGAAGGCGAGCCGTCACGCTCCGCCAGCTCGTCACGGAGCTGGCTCATCCGCCATCACGTTCCAGGCTTGAGGCGGCGCGAGCGCTCACTTCGGCATCAACCACGACCTGCAGTCGGCTTGAGACCATTAATCACTGATCTCATCTTTTTCGTTTCTCGTCCATCTACCTCTCTTTTCTCTCGCCATGTCCTTCCTGGTCTGTTCACACGATACCTTCTCTTCGTGTTCTTGTCTGCACGTTATCTTTATGTTCTACCGTTTCTGTACTTCATGTTCTTTATCATTTGTACCTTCACTTCATTTTCTGTACCAAATGTACCTTCTCTTCATGTTATTTATCATCTGTACCTTCACTTCATGTTCTTTATCATCTGTACCTTCACTTCATGTTCTTTATCATCTGTACCTTCACTTCATATTCTTTATCATCTCTACCTTCACTTCATGTTCTTTATCATCTCTACCTTCACTTCATGTTCTTTATCATCTATACCTTCACTTCATGTTCTTTATCATCTGTACCTTCACTTCTTGTTCTTTATCATCTGTACCTTCACTTCATGTTCTTTATCATCTGTACCTTCACTTCATGTTCTTTATCATCTCTACCTTCACTTCATGTTCTTTATCATCTCTACCTTCACTTCATGTTCTTTATCATCTCTACCTTTACTTCATGTTCTTTATCATCTCTACCTTCTCTTTATGTTCTTTATCATCTGTACCTTTTCTTTATGTTCTTTATCATCTGTACCTTCACTTCATGTTCTTTATCATCTGTACCTTTACTTCATGTTCTTTATCATCTGTACCTTTACTTCATGTTCTTTATCATCTGTACCTTTACTTCATGTTCTTTATCATCTGTACCTTTACTTCATGTTCTTTATCATCTGTACCTTTACTTTACGTTCTATATCATCTGCACCTTCTCTTCATGTTCTTTATCGCCTGTACCTTCTCTTCATGTTCTTTATCGTTTGTACCTTTTCTTCATGTTCTTTATCATCTGTACCTTCATTTCATGTTCTTTATCATCTGTACCTTATCTTCGTGTCCTACGTCGTCTGTACCTTCTCTCCATTTTCTGTATCATCTGGAGCGTTATTTCATGTTCTTTATTATCTGTACCTTCACCTTATGTTCTTTATCCTCTGTACCTTCACTTTATGTTCTTAATCATCTGTATCTGTCGTTCATATTCTTTATCATCTGTACCTTCACTTAATGTTCTACCTTGTCATGGGCTGGCGCTGTCCTGTTGGAAAAGATATCTGATGGTATCCCAAAATGGAAGGGGAATTTCATTGACGTATAGTTGCGCATTTGAGCTTCCTTTAATGTGCAGCAGTTGACTCCTCACATTGTAACTGATCATTTCCGACACCATCACACCTCCTCTATCGTGTAGCAGAGCGTCATCAACACAACTTTGGGTTAAATCTTCATATAGCCTACGGCAGACAATACATAACGCTGCAACAAAAAGAAAGATTCGTCACTGAACCAGACACGTCTCCACTGATTGTCACTTGCCCAGAGATTATAATGGTTGGCCCAAAGAAGTCGATTTTAGTGGTAGCAACGCGTAAGGACAAGTCCTCGGTGTGGTTGTTGTGCATAAAGACAAACGTCATGCAGTCTGTTCCGAATACTTTGATCAGACACATGACGTCCTGGAGGCAATGCCTGCGCAGTTGAGGAGTCGTTGCAATACTGTCTCTGAGATGACGAAGTCATATTAGGAGATTCTCCGCTATTGTTGTCACTCTCGGTCGTCCATAGCGGTATCAGTCTCCAGCTGAGCCAGTGGCTTGGAACAGGTGCCAAAATCGACTGATGGTACTTTGATGCCCGTTTAGGTGCCTGGCAACCTGCCTTTGACTTGTTCCTGCCTGCAATCAGCTAACTACTTAAGAAGAAACTGAATGTTTTTGTGTATCGTTATCTTTTATTGGCGGTTTCACTTGCGTAGGGGTGAATAGTGTTCAAATTTTGTTTGCTTCCGAGTGCACGCATCATAAACTATGCTCACAATCATCGTCTAAAACACAACTAACCACTGCGATGTAACAGTTTAAAAAACCCACACAATTCACACCTACAAGTCCACTGGACACGGTAAAAGCAACATTTGAGTTTGCTTTTTACATACCCAAGTACGATATTTTATTTATTGGATCTGAAAGACACGTGATAGATAAACAAGTACAAACTCATAAATAAAAAAAAAAAAAAAAAAAAAACAAAAAAAAAAACAAATTGAATAAAAAAAAAAAAAAAAAAAAAAAAACAAAACTACCTTGAGTGGGTACCGGGCGCAGTCCCGGAAAGTAAAGGCGGCCGGCGTGATGCTGACCACATCGCCTATCTTGTGCTGATTGGTCTCTAAAAATATAGGTCTAGCCCTATATGCCCTATACGCTTGAAGGCGTGGAAAAGGGACCTTTCCTATATGATAACTATGCATTTCTTTCTTTCTTTGTTGTTGTTGTTGTTGAACATTGTATCTACTCTGCATGTTCAATATATCACATTCTTCTCCTTCTCCTTCTTTAGGTTCACTGGATGTAAACCCCAGTGGAAACTTCTGGCTGTTCGCCCACTTCTGGATTTTGATCTTGATTCAAAAGTTGAGTTTTGCGTTCAGATTCATTTAACAGATTCTGCTTATTTGTAAACAGAATGCTGGTTGCTAGGCAGATGCACTCTGACTGTGTAAGAAACACCCCGAACTAATCGACTCCTACGTCATGCTTGATAGTGAGCATTAGGTCTCTTCTTTGTTCTCCGAAATGGAGCCCCAGTACACACGAGCAATGCAACCTATTCGCATTCCAACGTGTCTTTATCATCAAGAATAAACTGGAATGACAACTTTGAGAAATGAACAGGACTAAGTTGTCATAGACTTATTCATCAAGCGAAACATAGAGACAAATTGCGGGTTTTATGTGCTAGTACTTCCACCAATACACCTCAACGACCCTAATGGATGCTATCATCAGTCTGTACTATCTTCGATTTGTTTTATCTGCAATATTCTGCCACAGATCGATTTTTGTTTCTTTATCAATATGTTCCATCAATAACCGACAAAATGGAACACATACGTGTTTCACATACTCAACTACACCATACCTGCGTCCACCCTCCCTCCTCCTCCTGGGCAAAACAGTTTCAGTTCTCAAATCTGGACACCGGACACATCATTTTAGTACAAATCTGAACCATAGACAAGTGATTCTAAATCTGAGAGCGGCGCACAGCCGTGAGCGGAAATCGTGCCGTGCGTGAGCAAGTTCAGATGTGTATGTATGGGGTGTGCTTGTGGGTTCGTGTGCGTGTGTGTGAGGGCGGACAATCCTAGTGGTGACGCTTCTGTCGACAGTTGACAGTTTCTGGCTCATTGTGCTGTCAACTGGGCCATGACTTGTGCCACTGGCGCTGGGGAAGTTAGTCCATCCATACAACCAGGACAAATGCCTTTTAGTCATAAAATCAATCACGATATTATGTGATCACCGTCATGGCTGAGAAAGCGATAATCTCTCTCCTCTGACAGGTGCACGTGATAGATAAACAAGTGATAATCTGTCTCCTCTGACAGGTGCACGTGATAGATAAACAAGTGATAATCTGTCTCCTCTGACAGGTGCACGTGATAGATAAACAAGTGATAATCTGTCTCCTGTGACAGGTGCACGTGATAGATAAACAAGAGCTAGTGCACTGCGATGAGCTTCTTCGGACTCAGACTTGAGTTAGAAGAAGAACGGAGCACTTATGGGTTACTACCCGTGTGCCATGATGTTGATTCCTTGTTCGAAACCTCAAATGCTAATATCACGTCACCCACAGACATATGTGACAGATAAACAACTGATATTGTCTCGTCACTCACAGATACATGTGAAACAGAAAAAAAGTGATAATAACACGTCACTCAGAGACACATGTGAGGGATACACAAGTGATAATATCACGTCATTCGCTGACACACATGGATGAGTAACTGACAATATCACGTCACTTAAGGAAACATGGGACGGATAAATACGTGATAATATAACGTCATTCACTGACATAGATGGATGAGTAACTGACAATATCGCGTCATTCAGCTGTGATATATAAACAAGACGCTTGACCTTTCGTCACTCACAGTCACTTGTGATGAATAAAACTAGTGATAATATCACGTCATTCACTGACACAGATAAGTGGGTAACTGACAATATTAGATCATTCATTGACACATGGGACGGATGAACACGTGACAATATCACCTCATTCACTGACACATGGGACGGATAAACACGTGATAATATCACGTCATTAACTGACACAGGTGGATAAGTAACTAACAATATCACGTCATTCTCTGACACAGATGGATGAGTAACTGACAATATTACGTCATTCACTGACACATAGGACGGATGAACATATGAATTATATCACGCCACTAACGGACACATGTGACGGATAAACACGTGATAATATCACGCCACTTACAGACACATGTGACAGATAGACACGATATAATATCTTGTCACTCAAGAACATACATGACGGATAAAAACGTGATAATATCACACCATTCACGGCACACGTGACGGATAAACATGTGATAATATCCTGCCGCTCACGGGCATAAATGACGGATAAACACGTTATACTATCACGCCACTCACGGACACATGTAACGGATAAACGCGTTATAATACCACGTCGCTCACGTGCACACATGACGGATAAACACGAGATAATATTACACCATTCACGGACAAACGTGACGGATAAACACGTGATAATATCCTGCCGCTCACGGACACACATGACGGATAAACACCTTATACTATCACACCACTCACGGACACACGCGGCGGATAAACACGTTATACTATCACGCCACTCACGGACACACGGGGCAGATAAACGCATTATAACATCAGGCCACTCACAGACACACGCGACGGATAAACACGCTATAATATCACGTCACTCACGGACACATAGGACGTATAAACCGGATGGACAATCTTTCGTCCCTTAAGATGCCCGTGGTTGATGGAAAAAACACAGTGATAATCTCGCAACTCTCTCTCTCTCTCTCTCTCTCTCTCTCTCTCTCTCTCTCTCTCTCTCTCTCACACACACACACACACGCCCGCGCGCGCACGCACATGCACACGCACACACATACACACACGCACAGGGCGCGCGCGCACACACACACACACACAACACATATAAACTGCCCGTAATTACCGCTCTTTTCGGTGTGCGTTGGTAGGAGGGGGTTGACCTCGAGCCTGCGGATTGTGGGCCGCCTGATTGGTTCTGTCGCAATTTACTGTGCAGTTTAAGATTTAATGTTTGCACCCCCCCCCCCCCCCCTTTTCCCGACGACAATTTAAAACCCTCGTCTCCCGAAGTAAGCCCTGCTTTCTAAACTGTTCGGCCCACCGCTGCTGTTTGATGGATAAACACGTGATAATGCCAGTCGGGTCGCTCACATCAACATGTGAAAGATAAAGACGTGATAATCTTTGTCTTGTCCTTCACAGAAACATGTGAGAAATAAAGACGTGATGGTATGCATGATAGAGAGACCAATAGTTCTCCAGTAATGTGAGTATTCTGCGTAGTGACACCAACAGTTCTCCAGTAATGTCAGTATTCTGCGTGGTGACACCAACAGTTCTCCAGTAATGTGAGTATTCTGCGTGAGGAAACCAACAGTTCTCTAGTAATGTGAGTATTCTGCTTGGGGAAACCAACAGTTCTCTAGTAATGTGAGTAATCTGCGTGGTGACACCAACAGTTTTCCAGTAATGTGAGTATTCTGCGTGGTGACACCAACAGTTCTCCAGTAATGTGAGTATTTTGCGTGGTGAAACCAACAGTTCTCCACTAATGGGAATATTCTGCGTGGTGACACCAACAGTTCTCCACTAATGTGAATATTCAACGTAGGGAAACCAACAGTTCTTCAGTAATGTGAATATTCTGCGTGGTGACACCAACAGTTCTCCAGTGATGTAAGTTCTCTGCATGGGGAAACCAACAGTTCTCCAGTAATGTGAGTATTCTACTTGAGTATTCTGAGTGGAGACACCAACAGTTCTCCACTAATGTGAATATTCTGCGTGGTGACACCAACAGTTCTCTACTAATGTGAATATTCAGCGTAGGGAAACCAACAGTTCTTCAGTAATGTGAGTACTCTACGTGGGGAAACCAATAGTTCTCCAGTAATGTGAGTATTCTGCCTGGTGACACCAACAGTTCTCAATTAATGTGAAAATGTTGCGTGTTGACACCAACAGTTCTCCACTAATGTGAGTATTCTGCGTTTTGACACCAACAGTTCTCCACTAATGTGAGCACTCTACATGCGGAAACCAACAGTTCTCCACTAATGTGAGCACTCTACGTGCGGAAAACAACAGTTCTCCACTAATGTGAGCACTCTACGTGCGGAAACCAACATGTCTCCAACAATGTGAGTATTCTACGTGGCGAAACTAACAGTTCTCCACTAATGTGAGTATTTTACATTGGGAAACTAACAGTTCTCCACTAATGTGAGTATTCGACATGGTGAAACCAACAATTCTTCAGTAATGTGAGAATTCTACATTATGAAACCAACAGTTCTCCAGTAATGTGAGTATTCAACTTGGGGAACCAACAGTTCTCTACTAATGTGAGTACTCTACATGGGGAAACCAACAGTTATCCACTAATGTAAGTACTATAACATGGGGAAACAAACAGTTCTCCACCAATGTGATTATTCTTCATAGGGAAACCAACAGTTCTCAAGTAATGTGAATACTCTTCGTGGGGAAACCAACAGTTCTCCAGTATTGTAAGTATTCTACGTGGGGAAACCAACAGTTCTCCAGTAATGTGAGTATTCTACGTGGGGAAACCAAAAATTCTTTAGTAATGTGAGTATTCTATGTGTGGAAACCAACAGTTCTCCAGTAATGTAAGTATTCTACGTGGGGAAACAAACAGTTCTCCAGTAATGTAAGTATTCTACGTGATAGGCGTATCAACTTTCATCCGATAATGCTAGCACTCGACGAGGCGGGAAAGCAAGTAATACTTCAGTGATGTGAGTACTCTAAATAGTGGTGTGACCAACAAACAGTCTACGCCCTTAACTGCTATTTATTCCGCAAACGTAACAAACTCAAGTGATAAAATCACCACGGGGGAACCAGACTACAATCTACAAGTCAAATGTTAGTCCTCGGTCACTTTTGGGCAGACAAATCTTACAGCATCCGATCACCTTGTGTGGTTATGTGATCTTGTAGGATTTCAGCAAACAGCAATAAGCACAAACATTTACATAGAGAACAGACAGTTGTCTCCGGACAGTGGGCGGCTGCTTAAAACCACTGCAGCTGCGGTTACACAGTTGGGGTAACATGTCTGGTACAAATTAAAGTTACGGTTTCCTTGTTTAGAACCACATGAACTATTGCTGGCTGGTTTAGTTGCTGATTATTGACTTTCTTCTTCTACTTCTAGCCGCTGTGTGAAGTGGCCAGACGCTCACCTGCAAATCCGTATGAAGTGGGTTTAAATCCGAACGAAACGGAATGTATTTTCTACCAAAATGAACTTGGTTTCTAGGTCGACTAAGCCTTGAGTGGTTACCAGTTATGTCCTGGAAAGTAAAAGCAGTGAGTGTGATGTTGACCACGTTGCCCACCAAGTGCCGTTTGATCTATAAAATCTAGATCTAGACTGTATGCCTAGTGCCTTTGAAGGCTCGAAAAAGTGTCCTTAACTTCTTCTTTTTCCAGTTCACCGCCTATAAATTCCAGTGGAAAGTTTTGATTGTTCGTCCACTTCTGGACTGTAGTCTTGTTCCAAAACTTGAGTACTGTGTATTTTTTGGCAATTTACGAAGTGTACTTGCACGTTGCTTTGCACCCGTTAGGTGTCTCAGTATAATTACGTTCAAAGGGTTGAACCTGGTGTCTGCGATTGTCTTCACTTCTCTGTTCATCCTATAAGAGACTCACTGATGGATCTATGGGTGTACATCTTTTAAAAAGAAATCGCAGAGGAAAAAATTAAACTTAAAAAAATAAATTATAGCATAATGCCCATATATAATGCACCCCTTAAAAATATCTTTAGGTGAATATTCGGACTGTTCCGGTATCACACTGGTTATACAGGGAGCCTCCGTGGTGTAGTGGCAAAACGGTAGCCGGTGGATCGGAAGGTCGTGGGTTTTGGTCTTGAAGAAGTCACCTTTTTTTTTTAAATCACCTGATTTTCCAGGTCGACCTAGCCTTGAATGGATACCAGGCACAGTCCTGAGAAGTAAAGACGGTCTTTGTGATGTTGACCACCCAATAACAAATGGTCTATAAAATATAGGTATAGCCCTACATGCCCAATATGCCTGATCGCGTAAAAAAAGGGTCCTTTACTTTTTTTTTCAACTTCCTGGTGAGACACACGTCGTACTCTTCTTCTGGTGCGTCCTTTCTGGTCGGATTCCTACTTAAAGACTAAATGACTAACGTTAAACCCCTCCAGGACCACTAGTCGTACTCTTCTTCTGGTGCGTCCTTTCTGGTCGGATTCCTACTTAAAGACTGAATGACTAACGTTAAACCCCTCCAGGACCACTAGTCGTACTCTTCTTCTGGTGCGTCCTTTCTGGTCGGATTCCTACTTAAAGACTGAATGACTAACGTTAAAACCCCTCCAGGACCACTAGTCGTACTCTTCTTCTGGTTCGTCCTTTCTGGTCGGATTCCTACTTAAAGACTGAATGACTAACGTTAAACCCCTCCAGGACCACTAGTCGTACTCTTCTTCTGGTGCGTCCTTTCTGGTCGGATTCCTACTTAAAGACTGAATGACTAACGTTAAACCCCTCCAGGACCACTAGTCGTACTCTTCTTCAGGTGCGTCCTTTCTGGTCGGATTCCTACTTAAAGACTGAATGACTAACGTTAAACCCCTCCAGGACCACTAGTCGTACTCTTCTTCAGGTGCGTCCTTTCTGGTCGGATTCCTACTTAAAGACTGAATGACTGACGTTAAACCCCTCCAGGACCACTAGTCGTACTCTTCTTCTGGTGCGTCCTTTCTAGTCGGATTCCTACTTAAAGACTGAATGACTAACGTTAAACCCCTCCAGGAACACACGTCCTACTCTTCTTCTGATGCGTCCTTTCTGGTCGGATTCCTACTTAAAGACTGAATGACTAACGTTAAACCCCTCCAGGAACACACGTCGTACTCTTCTTCTGATGCGTCTTTTCTGGTCGGATTCCTACTTAAAGACTGAATGACTAACGTTAAACCCCTCCAGGACCACACGTCGTGCTGTAACCATCCGGTGACAAAAAGTGACACCATTCGGATGAGAATCAACCGGGCCCATGTCCCAGAAACTGAGCTCAACCTGTAGGTTATATTTAAAGGCCCCCGACACTAGCTGGGGTTAGGCGTTTGTTGTTGTTGTTGTTTGTTTAGTATCCAGAAGCCATGAGTTGTTAACCCTTTGGCTCGGTATTATGGATATTGCAACCCTTCGGCCTTGATTCCATGATAAATACCGTAAATCTGGAAGACAATGTGGCTTTTCTGCCTACCCACGGGCGTGAACCCAGACCACAAGAAGTTCGTCACCCGGTCACCGCGCAGTCTGGTTTAGCCAACTACGCTAGAGAGCCGGGCGGGTTTAGGCTTTAAAAGTAGCCTCCCACAATGGGACGGATATTATATGTATTACTACTTAAAATGAAATTCCCGCAGCCTTAAACAGGCTATTTCAGGAAATACGGCTTCTCGCGTTATCTTTAGTTTATATTTAGTTTTATATATATATATATATATATATATATATATATATATATATATATATATATATATATATATATATATATATATATATATATATATATATATATATATATATATATATATATATATATATATATATATATATTGCCCAGCTCTCTATCGTAGTTGGCTAAACCGGACTGCGCGGTGACCGGGTGACGAACTCCTTGTGGTCCGGGTTCACTCCCGGGGGTAGGCAGAAAAGACACATTCCTCCCAGATTTACGGTATTTATCATGGAATCAAGGCCGAAGGGTTGCGATATCCATAATACCGAGCCTAAGGGTTAACAACTCATGGCTTCTGGATACTATATATATGAATAAAAATCTTAATTTTCTGGGGTCGTTAGCTCTAAACTCGGAAACTACTGAACCGATTGCTTTCAAATTTGCACACAACTTTGCCTTCTGACGCAAAGCGTTATTTTTTGTCATAAAATCGCACAAGCCACGAGCGACGTAGCTTCAGCAACGGTGAAATCATTATTTGTTTCGTTGACCACCCGGATTTATTTTTAAGGAATTGGCCACCTTTGACTGTGCAACACCGACCTTCACATTCTTATTATTTACTTTTATTTCTACAAAATGCTTGAGTATTTAGTAGCGTAGTTAGTTGTAAGCATTTTGATTTTTTACGCGGATGATAGGCGTTCGATTCCCCGCTTGGTCATATAATTTTTTTTTGGGTGGAGGGGGGGGGGGGTAGGGGGGAAGGGATCTAACTAGGTGGCTGCCACGTTTTGTTGTGGTTAGGTTATAGACAGGCTGCAGTATCTACGCTTTTTTCCGGTTGATTTTGGGGTTTACAGCTAGCCTGCGATAGCGGCGAGGTGATGCTCAATGTTCATGTCACGGGTTATATTCGTTCGCCCTTGAGAGGTCGGTTGGCAAGTTGTGTTGTGGTTTACAGCTAGGCTGTGATATTTAACCTAAATTCTTCAGTCTTCGGTAGTAGATTTTAAGTATTCCGCCCTTCACGTGTATAATGGGTGTTTGATTCCCCGCTGGGTACTATCTTTTCTGTTTACCCCAAAGGGCCGATTGGCACGTTGTGTTGTGGTTTACAGCTACGCTGCGACATCTGTGCCTTACACTCAAAGACATCCGATTTAAGTACAGTCCACATTAGCCTCCCCCTACCCCCGAAGGCTTCACTCGATCAAAAACTATTCGTTAATGACCGAAACTGTTAACTAAGAAGGCTTGCGGTCCAGTTTGGTCTTGGTCGACACGGATGCCAAGTTTAATTAAACATCGTCACTTCAGACAGGGAGAGATGACGAGTGCAAGTTTTTATTTCCGCTATTTGTGAGTATAGTGTACATTTTTTTTTTATATCACAGAATATTACTGTGGGTTCCATCACCGGTTAGGTGATGGAGTTTTATGTCGGGGACACACTTAAACTAAAAAGTCCGTGGCGACATCATGCGGCGCCAACTCCTCTGGCTACAACGACCTGTACAGAGAGTAGTTACCGTTTTGTGTTGTTGTTGTTGTGACGGTGGTGATGGTAGTGGTAGCAGTAGTACTAGTACTCGATGGGTTATGTGGTAGCTGTTACACTGGCCACATTTACTTCTCAGTACAGATTAATGCTACCTATTTTTGTCTGGGTGGACACGGATGCCAAGCTCAATTTAACAACACTATTTCGTCAGGCGATGACTTCCCCATACTTCGTTCGTAGAAGATGATATGATTGTCACGAAAGGGGGGGGGGGGGGGGAGGGGGGGGTCGATGGGAGGTTGATGCCAGACACTGTTAACTGAGAGAGCTTAAAACATTTTTTTTTAACATTTCTCATTTCTCAACTATTTCTATTTTAACAATGTGGCACATAATAATGTTTCAATCATTCGGAGAGGGAGATATAATTAGGCAGATGCTTGAGTCCTTGGTAGCGTAGTTGTCTATTTTGCGTGTTACGTGGGTGACTGGCGATCAATGCCCCGATTTAAAAAAAAGTGGTGGTAAGTCCGTGGTAAAAAAAAAAATTAACTACTGCGGATTCGAACCCAGGTCTCCCGCACAGGAACCCAGTGTTCTAACCATTCGACCAAGCAGCCACTTAATCGGATAAAGAGAACTTAACTATTAGAGATGTGTGTCCCTACTACTGTGTCCTGATTAAAACACAATTCAAAACCGCAGGCAATTGTTTTCTTGTAGACAGATTCTCCAGATATTTTAATGAAACAGCACAACAATAGAAATCGCACGTGTCTAACACGGTTAATGAAATTAATGTCGCAGTCACTGTCTGCGCCGACGTCGAGATAGTCCTTGATTGCCCCCCCCCCCCCCCCCCCATCGAAGGTTGTTTGAAAAAAAAAAACAGAAATCGTGTTTAATATGGTTATAGTGGCAAATATAGAGATAGTCTTGTTTGCTGTACCTAGACCTACTCTATGTATTAGAGAAGGCGTTGGCTGCACGTAACTCGCCGGCGAATGGTGGAAGCCTTGCGTTCTGACTACGGCGGCGATGCGCAATTACTAACGTGGCTATAATTAGAAATCACTAAAATTATAAATATTAGTTGCGAATATTATGGCATAAATTGTGGTCACCTATCTCTAACAGTGTCAAGTTGAATTTCAAACCACGATGGTTCAAAATCCGGTGTCAAAACAAACATATCCTGAAAATTTCAGCTACATCGGTTCAGTAGTTTCCGAGTCTATAGGGGGCAAACAAACACACAAACATTAATTTATATATATATATATATATATATATATATATATATATATATATATATATATATATATATATATATATATATATATATATATATAGTCTTCGGGATGTCTGTCTTGTCCAATGAAAGTGTTCTTAGTAGTTTGGCTTGTGCGGTCGGCAAAGTCAGGTAATGTATTCCCTCAAACACCTGCATTTCCCAGTCAGTACGAGTGTATCTCGGTCGTGTATCTGCTGACGTGCTGTTGTTGTCGGGGCGTATAATTTCGCATGTCTTTTTGAATATTACGTTGAGTAAAATATTTCACAACAGCTGTATGGTTCTGTGAGAGATGTCACAACAGGTATATGATTATGAGAGACATGTCGTCTCTCTCTCTCTCTCTCTCTCTCTCTCTCTCTCTCTCTCTCTCTCTCTCTCTCTCTCTCTCTCTCTCTCTCCCTCTTTCTCTCTCTCTCACTCTCAATTTCTCATGTCAAAAAGTTGACTTTATCCTGCAGCAGATGTTTAGAATCAAGAGTTGCCCTTATCCTGCAGCAAGCTTTTTTAGAATCAAGAGTTGACTTCATCCTGCAGCAGGCGTGTAGAATATGAAGCTGACTTTATCATGCAGCAGGCGTGTAGAATCAAGAGTTGACTTTATCCTGCAGCAGACGTATAGAATCAAGAGTTGACTTTATCATGCAGCAGGTGTGTAGAATGAAGAGTTGACTTTATCATGCAGCAGGTGTGTAGAATCAAGAGTTGACTTTATCATGCAGCAGGCGTGTAGAATCAAGAGTTGACTTTATCCTGCAGCAGGCGTGTAGAATCAAGAGTTGACTTTATCCTGCAGCAGGTGTTTAGAATCAAGAGTTGCCCTTATCCTGCAGCAAGCTTTTTTAGAATCAAGAGTTGACTTTATCCAGCACAAAGTGATTAGAATCAAGATTTGACTTCATCCTGCAGCAGGCGTGTAGAATATGAAGCTGACTTTATCATGCAGCAGGCGTGTAGAATCAAGAGTTGACTTTATCCTGCAGCAGGTACGTATAATCAAGAGTAAACATTATCCTGCAGCAGGCGTTTAGAATCAAGAGTTGACTTTATCCTGCAGCAGGTGTGTAGAATCAAGAGTTGACTTTATCCTGCAGCAGACGTATAGAATCATGAGTTGACTTTATCCTGCAGCAGACGTATAGAATCAAGAGTTGACATTATCCTGCAGCAGGTGTGTAGAATCAAGAGTTGACTTTATCCTGCAGCATATGTGTATAATGAAGAGTTAACATTATCCTGCAGCAGGTATGTATAATCAAGAGTAAACATTATCCTGCAGCAGGTATGTAGAATCAAGAGTTGACTTTATCCTGCAGCAGGTGTGTAAAATCAACAGTTGACTTTACTCTGCAGCAGGCGTCTAGAATCAACAGTTGACTTTACTCTACAGCAGGTGTATAATATCAACAGTTGACTTTATCTTGCAGCAGGCGTGTAGAATCAACAGTTGACTTTATCCTGAAGCAGGTGTGTAGAATCAACAGTTGACTTTATCCTTCAACAGGCGTGTAGAATCAACAGTTGACTTTATCCTGCAGCAGGTGTGTAGAATCAGCAGTTGACTTTATCCTGCAGCAGGTGTGTAGAATCAACAGTTGACTTTATCCTGCAGCAGGTGTGTAGAATCAACAGTTGACTTTATCCTTCAACAGGCGTGTAGAATCAGCAGTTGACTTTATCCTGCAGCAGGCGTGTAGAATCAGCAGTTGACTTTATCCTGCAGCAGGCGTGTAAAATCAACAGTTGACTTTATCCTGCAGCAGGTGTGTAGAATCAACAGTTGACTTTATCCTGCAGCAGGTGTGTAGAATCAGCAGTTGACTTTATCTTGCAGCAGGTGTGTAGAATCAGCAGTTGACTTTATCCTTGCAGCAGGTGTGTAAAAGCAACAATTGACTTTATCCTGAAGCAGGCGTATAAAAGCAACAGTTGACTTTATCCTGAAGCAGGCGTATAAAATCAACAGTTGACTTTATCCTGAAGCAGGCGTATAAAATCGACAGTTGACTTTATCCTGAAGCAGGCGTATAAAATCAACAGTTGACTTTATCCTGAAGCAGGTGTGTAGAATCAGCAGTTGACTTTATCCTGCTTCACGTGTTTTGAATCAAGAGTTGTGCTACTCCTGCAGCAGCTGTTTTGAATTAGGTCGACCTGATCCTGTAGATATTATAAGACGAGGTGAACGAGCCCTAACTATCAGAAACAAAAAAGATATTTCATAGCGTTCTTTTACCTTTAATCTCATTGGTTTAACTCTGCCACGGGGATCATGAAAAACCGGAGCACATAAAAACACTCAAGTTCATAAAGAACTCAAGTTAGTAAAGAACTGAAACTCACAAGATCTGACACTCGTTAAGAACTGGAACTCATAAAGAACTGCTCATAATGAACAGAACTTCACGAAGACCAGAAGCAAACCAAGAAATATAATGTCATGAGTTGTATTTGAATGTTAGAGAGCGGTGGATTTCAAGTAGAAACATGGCACAGTTGCAACTTTGTTGAATCCTAATGAGGCTATAACTAGCATATTATTTTCATTCTTTGAGTTGCCCATTTCTTTTCTTTTATCTCTTGTTTTTCTTCTTGTCGTGCAATTTTTGTTTCAGCATTTCGTTAATTGAAAAATGTATTCATAACGTTAAACATTAGTTGACACCGTAATGTAGGCAATATCCTATCCCTTTTTTGTATGTATGTGTGTGTTGTGTTTTAAACTCCCTTTGCAGTTCAATTGTACCAGGCGTCAGAGGCGTGATCGTCTACACCAGTCGTAAAGGCGCTGATGATGATGATGATGAGAGAGAAAAGTGCAGAAGGTCCACACGGGTGAATTGTGAGACATGGCTTTCTTGAAATTAACGGCTAACAACGATTTCCATTGGAATTGTGAGACGCAGGTGTGACTGGCAGGTGAAGAACCCGAGGGTTGGCAACAATGTGAGATCCACGTGCAACAACGGGAGGGAAAAGTCCAGGGGTAGTTGAATCGGTCAGTACAACAGTTACAACAGTACTATGTGTCTTTGGTCGAGGTGGTCAGAAGAGCAGGAACTAGAAACGTGTATCTACTTCGACACTCTAAAAAATAAGGGGGGAAAAACTACAATGTTATTTTATTGTGTATTGCATCATGGCTGTGCTATCAATAATATAAATAATGGCTGTCTAACTGCATGATTGGTCGGCTCTGTGGCTAAGTCGATGCGAACGCTTCGTAATGCCGGGATGCCGGGTTCGATCCTAGCTGCGGGCCATTCGCCTAGCGTTGATTTCGACAGTGGTATTAGGGTGCCCACCGTCCAGTGAGCAATGGTAAACTACTGGACGTAAATTTGCCTAGAGAAACCACAGAACTGCCAGAGGCTGCTGGGGTTGGTTCTGCAACGTCCTGTAAAGGATACGCAACTAACATTAACTGCATGATTGAGAGTTGGAGTGACCGAAGGATTATGTGATTATACGCCTAATTATTCAATTGTCTGAAAGACCCAGTGTCCCCGTTAATTCTGATTTTCTTGATAACTATTTTTATGTCTGACTAACTGTTTTCTCTTCTCGACTGCGTGTCTGAAAGACTGACTGTGGGATTTAAATGTAACGACTCATCTTGCCACTAACCATTTCTTAACTTGCCTAAAAGACTGACCTAACACCTGTCGCTATCTCAAGTTCGGGCGCCTACTATTAAAGACAAAAATACTAAATTAAACAGATATATTTTAGACAATATACTTAATTAAATATTCAGATTTTGCACAAATATGCTAAATTAAACATATAGATTTTAACAAATATATTAAATTGAACAGATATATATATATATATATATATATATATATATATATATATATATATATATATATATATATATTGGACAAATATACTAAATTAAACAGATATGTTTTAGGACACACCTCCTAACTTAAATGACATATTTTAGACAAATATACCAAGCAAACATATACATTCCACCACTTTACTTAACTAAACATACATATTTTAGACGAATATATTTAATTAAACATACATATATTAGATAAAGATACTAAATTAAACTGAAATATTTTGGACAAAAACAAACATAGCTAAGACAAATCTAAACATACATATTTAAGACACATTTTAACTTAAACAGGCATTATTTGATACATATAATAAATTAGGAAAGTAAACTCAAAAAAGCACACATTTTAAAAAGTTACTAAGTTAAACAGACAATTTAAGATAATTATACTGTTTTAAACAGACATATTTTAGAAAAATTTACTTTGGCATTATCTTAGTTAAAACTGACAAAAATTGACAGCGCTCTACAAACAGGATTCATCAGGAACAGGCGGCAAAACATATCACCACCAACTACAACAACTGACACCTTTACCGTCACGAGACAAATTGTTATCAAAGCTGCTGCGCAGGCAGACGGCAAATCGGAGATTTCCCAAACTGACAGTAATATCTTGAGACGACCGGTTAAGCAGATGTGAGCTGACTTGAGAGAGGAAACATGAATGAAGATTGTCAAACATAATCATATCTTGCAGACTCTGCCACAAGCCACGCTTAGACTCACATGTTGCTGCCAGCAAATGTTTTCCGTAACAGGAGAACTGAGGAACAAACACACTTTGCTTTCAAAGGGTCACAAATTGGGCAAGCAGGCCCGTATAACATTCGGTTCTGCCAAACAGTCATCTTTCACAGAGAAATTTTATTTAATTAAATGTATCATTAATGGATACTTTTCAAACATCCTAAAATGATTTTCAAACCAAACTGGAGTTCTTTTAAATAAAACTGGATGCTTTTCACATCAAAACGGACATTTTGCAAATCAGTGTGGACATACTTAATTTTTTTAAACATATGTGAAGCCAAATTCGAGAATATTCTAAAACTTCTAAGGTTTGAAGATCGCCCAGTCTGATTGTCTTGTGGCGGTGGGAGGTGTCAGTTGTAGTTAGTGGTGATATGTTTCCAAGCCTGTTTGTAGGGATTGTTTGTAATGAGATGTGAATATTTTTTGTGTGGGGAAGGGGGTCGGGTGGGAAAGGGTAGGGGGTGGTAAAACATGTAAATTTAATTGTAGATTTCAAACATGGTCATTTTCCGACTATCCTTAAAATACTGGTATTCATATAAGACTTTTTAGAGTAGTATATCTGGGAGGAAAGCGACAGGAAGACCAATGAAGATATGGATAAATAGTGTAGCTGAAACCTGCGTAAAGATGAACAATTTCATCACTCAAGCCATCCGAGAAGCGCAAGACAAATACAGAAAACTACGACACTGGGTTACAACCTGGTATCAGTGAGACGACAAAACCACGACACTGGGCTACAATCTGGTATCAGTGAGAGAACAAAAGACAAAACCACGACACTGGGCTACAATCTGGTATCAGTGAGAGAGCAAAAGACAAAACCAAGACACTGGGCTACAGTCTGGTATCAGTGAGAGAACAAAACCACGACACTGGGCTACAGCCTGGTATCAGAGAGACGACAAAACCACGACACTGGGCTACAATCTGGTATCAGTGAGAGGACAAAATGACCACACTGGGTTACAACCTGGTATCAGTGAGACGACAAAACCACAACACTGGGCTACAACCTGGAATCAATGAGACGACATAATCACGACACTAGGCTACAACCTGGTATCAGTGAGACGACAAAACCACGACACTGGGCTATAGCCTGGTATCAGTGAGACGACAAAACCACGACACTGGGCTACAACCTGGTATCAGTGAGACGACAAAAGACAAAACCAAGACACTGGGCTACAGTCTGGTATCAGTGAGAGAACAAAACCACGACACTGGGCTACAGCCTGGTATAAGAGAGACGACAAAACCACGACACTGGGCTACAACCTGGTATCAGTGAGACGACAAAACCACGACACTGGGCTACAGCCTGGTATCAGTGAGACGACAAAATGACGACACTGGGCTGCAGCCTGGTATCAGTGAGACGACAAAGTGACGACACTGGGCTGCAGCCTGGTATCAGTGAGACGACAAAGTGACGACACTGGGCTGCAGCCTGGTATCAGTGCGACGACAAAGTGACGACACTGGGCTGCAGCCTGGTATCAGTGAGACGACAAAGTGACGACACTGGGCTGCAGCCTGGTATCAGTGAGACGACAGAAGGAGAAAGAAGAAGTATCTTTTTGTGTTGTTGACAGGGCATTTTACGTGTAATTATTTTCAGTTCTAGGGTCCCACTCAATGTCCATGATTGGCACTGGTAGCATAAAGTAGGGATAAAGATGCTATTATTCATTTGCTGTTTTGCTGGAAGGGAGACATTTGGGTGTCTGAGCAGTGGGGCTAAATGGTAGGTGAAAGCATTTGCCTTCTTTAACCTGGCTTCTATCTCTATTCAGTCTGCCATCTTCCCTAATTATGCTTCCTAGATACTTGAATTCTCGTAAATTCAGACTGTTGTACTCTTGTCTACCGTCATGTCCATCCTGAAGGACTGACAGTTACTGTTAGGCTACGATATTTGCGATTTTCGCTCCAACGCATCTAATTTCAACAAAGTACTGGTTAGTCGCCTTTTACAAAATGTTTTTTAGGTGGCAGTGGATCTATTCTTTCTTTTCTTCCCCCTCAAACATGTGGCTCTGGAACCCACAAGGCGAGTGACGGGCAATGTTAGAATGGATTAAAATCTATTCCTCCCCCAAACCGCTTCAATGGATCCAAAACTATTTCTACCCTCGGAGCTTAGCTTAACGTCTAAACATTCTCATCCATGGAGCAATAATGGCAGCTGTGAACACTGATGATAAATGGCCTAAATGTTTTTACTACATAACCTCTTGAGGCTCTCAAAGGGATGTTTTTCACAGTGAATGATTTTGGACCGGTATTCGGAAGAGTGTCCTTGTTTTTACATAATGCACACATTCAGGGAGTTACCTCGTGAATACTAAGTTCGAATACAACAGAAGTGATAGCCACACCTTGTTCTGTTAAAGTTAGTCGAGAGGATCGACTTCAGCCTGTTGAGTTCTATCCTATATGTGTAGGGCTGCCGAAGTTGGTATTGTACTAGAAGCGAAAAGCCTGAAGTACCAAGATAAAAATAAAGGAAAATAGTTCGTTAATCGGGGACTAGAAACAAAAATATTCTAACCCAGACAAGAGATCTTCTGTGAACAGTCTAGATAAGCAGTAACAAATAAACTGAGATAACTACATTAAACCCATCACCACTAAGCGATTAAACATACCGTGCAGCGAGATTACCTCACAATAGCAAAACACCGAAACATATTTAACATGTACGTTAAGCTTCATAATGCCACAAGACCAACAAATCAGTTATCCTGCCATTAAACCACCTCTAGCGAAGATCTAACACCACATAAGCAAATGAAACCTACCGTGAAACCAGCCAGGGAACCGTTCCCCCCTCCCCTCCCTGCAGTCGCCCATAGCCACGCTGTCTAGCCCAATGTGCAGAGCCACAACAGCTGGGTAGGTCTCTCGTAGGGTCGGTCCGGAAGCCAAATAAGAGCCAAATAGCGAGTGATCTGGCTAAACTTTTCAGCTGTCGTAAACCAGACAAAATGAAGGTATCGGCCAAACAAACCAAATTCGGCAATGTGCTCTACAGCAGTTTTTGGCGTTCTCGAGCCTATCACAGTATTATTTGACCTTTGCCTAGTAAAATTGTACTTTTGATACCACGTGCGACGTTTTCACACGTTTTAGAAATGTTACATCAATATTTACATTTTGGCTTGATTCACTGGATACAAAAAGTGTTACTGAAGAAAAATCGACTTCACTTATGCCTTGGCTCCGAGGTCGACACGACTTTAATTGAGCACCAGGTAAAAAATCATGGGAAGTAAAGACGCTGACCACATCACCCAAGAACTGCTGATGATGCTTTAAAATATAGGTCTATCCCTATATGGCCAGTGTGCATGAAAGCGTAAAGAGAAGGGTCCTTTACTGTTTCCTTTTAACAAACCACGTCCTTCGTGTGTGGCCAGCAATTGTCCTCTTATACCAAGTGAGAAAGACAAATCAGTCCAGTGAGAAATTTAACTCGTCAGCGTGACAGTAAATATAAATTCCCACTTATAGAATCCGTCATATGAAAGGTGTCAAATAAATATAACCTTGGGACAACAGTGTATCATTCTCATTGCCCATTGCTACACACATTTTCTTCTTCTTCTTCTTATTTTTCTTCTTATTATTATTTTTCTCCTTCTTCTCTTCTTCTTTTTCTTCTTCTTCTTCTTCTTCTTCTTCTTCTTCTTCTTCTTCTTCTTCTTCTTCTTCTTCTTCTTCTTCTTCTTCTTCTGCTTCTTCTTCTTCTTCTTCTTCTTCTTCTTCTTCTTCTTCTTCTTCTTCTTCTTCTTCTTCTTCTCCTCCTCTTCCTCCTGTCCTCTTTTTTTTTCTTGTAGTTATATTTAGAATAGGTCGTGGACATTTCATTTTTTTTTTTCACATCGTACACGTTTGTACCGAAAATAAATTCGCACAAGAAGACCAACCAGAACTGAACATCGGAGAAGAATCAATAAGCAACATAAGAGAGGCTAACTGGATGGCACGAAACACGATCGCGAAATAATGGGTAAACTAAAAACGAAAATGTTTACACATAAATATACAGAAAAAGATGATTCACATGTAATTTTGAAAATTACAGAGAATAGAAATTTACATCGACAAGTTAATGACCCCCCTTACCCCTCCCTTTTTATTCCCGGAACAAACAGTTGTAATGTTCTTAACCAAATTGGTCACCCAATTTCATAAAAGCCTAGAAATATTATAACGAGACCAAAACCAGACCACGATTATTATGGCAAACCCACATTTTTATGAATATTAGATAATCTTTTCTTTTTCTGCGTTTGTCCTTAAAATGGAGGTTTGCACGTTGTGTTGTGGTTTACAACTAGGCTGCGATATTTTCATCTTCCGGACCAACAATCAGTTTTTTTGTATTCTTCTCAAAACGGGATCAACACGGGATGTCTGTAAGATGAAAGCCAGCAAACCAAGGACCAATTAAACAAGAATAGATTATCTCATTAAAGATCACGAAAAAATAGCCGTTACATAAGATGCGAGTGTAAATCACGGAAGATTATCTGGCAGACAGGCCGGTTAGCACGACCGACCCCGCAAATGCCAATTATACATGCAAGGTGGGCAAAAAAAGAAACAGTAAGTGGCTAGAAAACTTCCTTTAGCGTAAAGATAAAAAATATAGAATTGATATTGAGAAAAAGGATTTGTGGCTAAAGCGAAGGCTTCGTATGCCGGATGCCGAAAAATCTGCGGTCCTGGTCCTGTGCTGTTTCGACAGGGGGGGCAGCAATAAAAAAAAGCTGACAGAAAGGCAAGGCAAAACTGGACGTGATTTGCCTAGAAAACCACACAACAGCCAGGGCTGTTAGGTTCGGTTCGTGCAAACGTCCTTAAGGATAACAAACCTTTTCCAAAAGGACAGTGAAATCAAAATCTGTTTCTTGAATTTAAGAAAACGAAAAAAAATGGTAAAACTAAACTGGCTGTCACCCAAAAAATAACAAAAATGATACAAAAAATGTCACAAACTTTGAGAATAAAAAATTAACAAAATGGAGACTGTTTGACAGAAATTAAAAGGGTGTCAAAAATGCATTGAACGGCCTTATCTAGGAAAAAGGAATCAAAAATAGAATGAGTAGTCTGTTTCTATAAAAATGAAAAATCAAGTTTCAAACGAGAATAGGGGCTTTTGAGTGAAATGCTATAAAAAATTAAAAACGACATTTTCGGAAAATACTGAATCTTGAAAGGAACCATCAAGGAGGATTGTCTAATAAACATTCGTTGTTTCAAAGAAATAAAATTGAGATCAATCGGGCGGGACAGTTGGAAAGAAAAAAATAGCACAAAGGTAAAGAAAAGGGGACCGACCGAATCAACAAGGAATAGATTATCTCATTAAATGCATCACGAAAAACGCATGTAACCGTTATCGTTGTGCCGAGTTATGCGGGTGTTCCAGGCAATCAACGTGCAGATTATCTGGCAGACAGGCCGGTTAGCACGACCGACCCCGCACTGGACAGGCGTGATGCCAATTATACCATGCAAGGTGCAAATCGCAAAAAGAATTCACAGTAAGTGGCTAGACCAGACCTTCTTTCGAACAGCGTAAAGATAAAGGAAATATAAAATTTGATATTGTCTGTCCAAAAGGGTCGGCTCTGTGGCTAAGTCGATGCGAAGGCTTCGTAATGCCGGGATGCCGGGTTCGATCCCAGCTGCGGTCCATGGTCCTTGCGTTGGTTTCGACAGTGGTATCAAGAAAGCTGACCGTCTAGAAAGCAAAGGCAAACTACTGGACATGAATTTGCCTAGAAAAACCACACAACAGCCAGGGGCTGTTAGGGGCGGTTCTGCAACGTCCTGTAAAGGATAAACAACCTAACCTTTCCAAAAGGACAGTGAAGATCAAAATCTGTTCTTGAATTTAAAGAAAACGAAAAAAATGTCCACAGATAAAACTGGCTGTCACCCAAAAAATAACAATAAATGATGAACAAATTGAAAATGTCACAAACTTTGAATATCTAGGCTCTATAATTAACAACAATGGAGACTGTTTGACAGAAATTAAAAGGGGGTGGTCATAAAATTGCAAAGATTGAACAGCCTTAAAAGTCTTTGGTTAATCACCAACAAGGAGATCAAAATTAGAATGTTGAGAGCATGCATCTGCTCTGTGGCTATATACGAATGTGAATCTCAGTCCTTAAAAACGAGAATAGGGGCTTTTGAGGTGAAATGCTATAAAAAGATTATCAGAATATCTTGGACGAAAAAGAGGAGAAATACTGACATCTTGAAAGATCTGAACATCAAGGAGGATTGTCTAATAAACAGCATCCTGTTTCGGAAGCAATAAAATTTGGTCATATCAAGCGTCATGACAGATTGGAAAAAAAATTATAGCAGAAGGTATGTTACCAGAAAGGAGGGGCAGGGGCCGACCGACACGAAGATGGGCACAGGATATAAGGGACTCCTTGAGTATGCAAGTACATTAGGCCGGAGAACTGGCGAGAGACCGAGTTTCTTTCAGGCAGACCGTGATGAGAGCGACGTTCTGCAAAGGATCTGCTACAGGATGATGATGATGAGCGGCTAGACGCTCTTTTGTGGATCGGAAGGTCGTTGGTTGGGATCTTCACGGAAGCCGACTATTTTTAACAATCACCTTGCCTTCTAGTTCGACCCAGCTTTGGGTGGGATTCAGGTAAAAGTCAGGGGAAGTAATGGCGGCCGGCATGATGCTGACCACATCCGCAACCACGTACCGATTGGTCTGTAAAATTTACGTCTAGCCCTATTTGCCCAGTACGCCTAAAGACGCGGAAAAGGGTCCTTTATTTTAGTTTACAATGCGTCTAAATAATTAATACAGAACTGATGTGATTGGTCGTTTTATTCTTGTAGAGCCAAGTAGGAGGAGAGTAGAGCACCTATGGATCTGTTCCGGAGTGCTGTCACAATAGCCTTTACTAATGACAGATGGAAGGAGTTAGAAACACTGCACACATGACACTTGGGTAGATGCAATATTTATCAGCGCTAGACCCAGAAATGTCGGCGGGGGTGGGGGGCTTTGGGGTATGGGGGGAGGGGGAAAAGAGAAACAATAGAACAGCAACAGACACTGCGGTTAGTTGCGTATCCTTTACAGAAAAAGAGAAACCCTAACAGCCCCTGGCTGTTGTGTGGTTTCTCTAACAGACATCTGCGGTTTGCAGACCCTGGACATAATACCACTTTAAACCGCTGATTTCAGACACATACAGACACATACCCATTACCTTCTGAATTTATATACATTCTCACTCATTCACTCAGACACACACACACACACACAAATACACACTCCCATACACGACAAACATTTCTTAACTGTGATCAGAATTATAGATAAGCAAGCGGCCCCCCCCCCCCCCATGCCCACCTGCCATCACATACACAATCACACACACATACACACAGAGAAAGAGAGAGAGAGAGAGAGAAGAGAGAGAGAGAGAGAGAGAGAGAGAGAGAGGAGAAAGAGAGAGAGAGATTCATACACACAAAAAGGCACACAATTTCCTGTACATGCGATCAGATTTATAGCTACGGTCCCGATATTCATACACACACATACTAAGAGAAAGAGGGAGGGAGAGAGGGATACAGAAACAGAGAGAGGGGGATATAAAGAGAGAGAGGGAGATAGAGGGAGAAAAAAGACAGAAAGAAGAAAGAAAGAAAGAAAGAAAGAAAGAAAGAAAGAAAGAAAGAAAGAAAGAAAGAAAGAAAGAAAGAAAGAAAGAAAGAAAGAAAGAAAGAAAGAAAGAAAGAAAGAAAGAAAGAAAGAAAGAAAGAAAGAAAGAAAGAAAGAAAGAAAGAAAGAAGAACAGAAAGAAGAACAGAAAGAATGAAAGAGAGACTCGTGCATAGAAACACGAACACGATTGCCTATATATATGATCAGAATGGTAGACAACTACACCTTCCCCCTGCCCCCCACATAATACAAACACACATCGAGAGAGAGAGAGAGAGAGAGCCAGACAGACAGACAGACAGACAGACAGACAGACAGACAGACAGACAGACAGACAGACAGACAGACAGACAGACAGACAGACAGACAGACAGACAGACAGACAGACAGACAGACAGACAGACAGACAGGGTGAAACTCTACATCTGATCAGAATTACATATCCGCCCCCTTATAATAAACGCCATCTCTCAATCACCGCCCCCCCCCCCCCCCCCACATACATGTAAAGAGAGAGACAGAACGAACTAAGGAACGAACGAACGAACTTTTTTTTCAAAGGGTCACAAATTGGGCACGCAGGCCCGTCTTACATTCGGCCCTTCCAAACACCCGTATTTCACACTGCAGCTGTATTTTATCAATAATGATATATTCATATGATAATATGCATATTACGAATGTCCAAAAAGAGAGAACAAAAAATTAAAAGCACAAAAGTATGGGTGGTAAAATGCATGCACACACACCCACCCACCCACTCACTTAAACACACCCACATACCTTCCCACACATATAAACACAACCCATTCACCCACATACATACCCACACAGACACGCACATTCCATACACATACATACAGATATACACACACAGGAGAGACAGATACTCTTGCACATAAACAGGCGCACAATTGCCTATATCTGATCAGAATTATAAACAACGCCCTCCCCCTTCCTCCTCTCCCTTCTCCTTCTTTGCCCGTACACATAAAGAAAGAAAGAGAGAGAGAGAGAGAGAGAGAGAGAGAGAGAGAGAGAGAGAGAGAGAGAGAGACATATGCACATAAACAGGTTCACAATTGCCCATATCTCTCTCTTAAGAATTATAAATAAGTTCCCCTCCCTCCCCACAAACACATAAAGACGGAGAGAGCGAGCGAGAAAGAGAGATAGACTCGTGTACATAAACAGGCACACAATCGCTTATATCTGTGATCAGAACCAAAGATAACGTTTTCTCTACTCCCACACACAAATCACCCCAGATCACTGTCGGTGTTCCAGTTGTGTTGCAACAATTAAGTTTTCTTGGCACAGCTTCCCCAACAAGACTTTCTCTCGCGAGGCAACTGCAGCTTCCCTCCAAGTGCCAGATGCTACCTCAGATAAGACATGAGGTGTCGCGTTTCTTCCACACCTCACTCAGCAGCCGGCTACTGTCAGGATGGGCGAGAAGCTTACATGTCCGGAGCGTTCAGAAATCGTTAAATCTCCGACCGTCTCCAACTCTAGGGGGTGGATCCAACGTGTCAAGGATTACCTGAGACCAGGTGCCAACAGAGGTAGTTACCTGGTTCACAGGTAGGCTCAGATAAAAACGGAAAAAAACTGGCGAGGTTTTCCCTGGCCAGGCAGTTGGATTCTCGGTAAATACTGGCTATAGTCAGATAACCAGAGACTGATACCCTAGTGTTGTGTGCACTTCCAGAGACCGGTGTAATTCCAGCTCAGTTAACACCCATGGCGTGTCTACAAGACCACTTCAAACGCATAAAATCGAGAGGATCGACTTCATTTTACAAGATTTTATCCCATCCAGCTCAGTCTTAATCCGCAGAATGGTAAGCTGTATGGCGAGAGCTTTGTACAAAGCGCGGGTATCTGATCTCCACTAGCAATCTGAAGGACCGTCTGTAAAAACTGCACTCCTTAACTAATTACATACAATAAACAGACAATGTTTTTATCGGCTCATAGAAAGAAGGGCTATCATCCAACTTAGTAGACATGTTTCTATAGCAAGGTGCAAACGTCATTTGGAGGCTTTTGATTTTTATGTTGTTTAGTGTGTCCTTCAATGTTTCTACTCCTTTCTATAAGTGCCCATCAATGCATTGTCAGTTTAATGTATATAATGTTTCTACTGCCTCAAGGGTTCCCCGCACGTTTACTCGTGAACCAACAAGAAAACAGTTCGTGAAACATACCACGATTTTCAGAGCGTGAGGCATGATGGGAAACATTCACCAACAAAAAGCTTTCAACTGCAGTAAAGCAAGCGAAATGCCGACAGAATAACTATGAATTATTGAATTTTGTTTCAAACGCAGACAAACTGGGCACACGGGTCCGTCTTACTTTCAGTCATGACAACTATTGATCTGTCACACAACGGTAACTGGCAATTTTGTTTTTGTTCAAGTGCTAAATAAAATATTCTACTGTTGTGGGTATCACAACAGTTTTCACAATCTTTAGTCCTGAAAGCAGATGGCTGGGAAATGCTAGAAGGGTGGAAAACGGTGGAGACTACAGAGCATCCTCAATGATGAATTATAGATGGTTAGAAGATATTGAGGTCGGTCTTTACTGCGATACTAAGTGTTGTTGCGTATCCTTTACAGGATTCTGCAACTCCATTAGCCCCTGGCTGTTGTGTTGTGTGGTTTTTCTAGGCAAATTTACGTCCAGTAGTTTGCCATTGCTATCTGGACGGTCGGCTTTCTTGATACCACTTTCGAAACCACCGCAAGGCGCATGGCCCGCAGCTGGGATCGAACCCGGCATCCAGGCTTTACGAAGCGTTCGCAGTGACATAGCCACAGAGCCGACTACTGCAATACTACTGGACGTAAATTTACATAGGGAGAAACCACACAGCAGCGAGGGGTTGGTTGTGCCACGTCCTGTAAAGGATACGCAACTAACATTTACTGCAATATAAAGATATGTGCAAGCGGGATACGAATGATACATACATTAAAGTAGATTCATAGGAACAGGAAGCCATGGACTGCTATGGGTAAGTGTCTCAATCAGAAAGGGGTTAGGGATAAAGTAGAAAAACTTTTGCAAATCGGTTACAAACCGTCTGAGAAAAAAAAAAACTAGTAAATATGCTATGGCAAAATATCTCTCTCTATCTTCTTATATCCAACCAGGACATCCCACAAGCGATAAACACCCGATGAAACAACATGCCACCATATGGATGAGGATCACCGGTGGAGAGGTCCCAGAAACGGCGTTCAACCATTAGACCCTATTTAGGCCCCGGGGTGTATTGCGGCCCCTGGTAAGTGCCAGAGTAGGGCTTTCAAATAACGAAAAACTGCATTCCTCAATGGGATGATAAGACATTTTACTACGGCAAAACGGGACGCCACGATGGGACGACACGAGCAAGTCAATAGGGCACATTCTGAGAATATGAGAATATATAATAAGCCTGTAGGGTGTAGACTGTGAGCTATTATAATTAATTTTTGATGAAAGTTTTTTTTCCCCTCTAGTTGGATTGCATGCGTTGTTTAGATTGGTTCCATTATTGGAGTGTATAGATCTATAAATGTTTCCTTTCAGTTTGTATATGTGTATATTGTTCAGTTGAAAAATGTATCTATTCTGGGACAATTTACGTTTTCCTGGAGTGCCGAGGGTAATACGGGGCAACCGAAAACTGGGACTGTCCCTGTGAAATCGGGACGTGTGGTCACCCCAAGAAACAGACGGTCCAAACGGTCGATATGCAGGGTAACTGTTTTTAAGTCGTGGTAATTCCTCAATTTGTAGACTGAAAGGATATAGTTTTGTCGCCCAGCTAGTCAGCTGAATGCATGGCCCGGCACTGAAAGCTGGGGATTTCATTTAGAATCTTTTTCAACTGTGACAAACTTAATGTTGTGAATTGTAGATTCAGAAAATGGCGCGTGGCTTGTTGCCATAGAATTAGTGGTAAAAAAAAATTATTGAAATTGATTACGTGTGCTACTCCTGATCTGCTTATAACTGCTGCGTCCGATTATGAACTGCAGTTATAATGTCGGACTGTTTGTGTTAGCACTTCTGATGGCTGTCTTATGCTTTCAATGCGTGTGTGCGCAAATATACATTCTGAGACTTCAGTCTGTGACAATATTTCCACAAGAAACAGTGATGGACATTCTGTGTTATTTTCCCTTGGGGCGGAGCAGCTATGGGGTGAGCCCTTCACTATGAAACTTAAACTAAGATTACCAAGGTTACCAAGACGACAATCGAAAACGGATGAAAACAATAACACCTATAAAATCATGAATGTTGTGTACTCTTTGTGAGGAACAATAAACACCAAAGGCTGAATTACGAGTTGCAAAATAGTTGAGGGAAAGTGCAAGGTAAAGATACATCGATCACTAGGTAAATATACTGGATAAATAGCTCAATATATGGATGCACTAACGACACTGTATAATCAAATCAAAATCCTAGACCTGATCCCAGACTGGTGATCATCGGAGTGGATCAGGAACACCCTCTCTTTTCTGAATGACTCACGACGATAATAAGGAGTACCAATACCCAGTATCGAAGATAATAAGGAATACCAATACTGTGTACCGAATCTGATAAGGAGTACCAGTACCTAGTACCGAAGATGATAAGGAGTACCATATTCCCAGTACCGAAAATTATAAGGAGTACTATATACCGAGTACCGAAGATGATAAGGAGTACCAATACCCAGTACCGAAGATTATAAGGAGTACCATTTACCGAGTACAGAAGATGATAAGGAGTACCATATACCCAGTACCGAAGATAATAAGGAGTACCATATACCGAGTAGCGAAGATGATAAGGAGTACCATATACCGAGTACCAAAGATGATAAGGAGTACCATATTCCCAGTACCGAAAATGATAAGGAGTACTATATACCGAGTACCGAAGATGATAAGGAGTACCAATACCCAGTACCGAAGATTATAAGGAGTACCATTTACCGAGTACCGAAGATGATAAGGAGTACCATATACCCAGTACCGAAGATAATAAGGAGTACTATATACCGAGTACCGAAGATGATAAGGAGTACCAATACCCAGTACCGAAAATGATAAAGAGTACCATATACCAAGTACCGAAGATGATAAGGAGTACCATATACCCAGTACCGAAGATGATAAGGAGTAACATATATACAGAGTACCGAAGATGATAAGGAGTACCATATACCAAGTATTGAATATGATAAGGAGTACCATATACCAAGTACCGAAGATGATAAGGAGTACCATATACCCAGTACCGAAGATGATCAGAAGTACCAATACCCACTACCGACTATGATAAGAAGTACCATATACCGAGTACCGAAGATGATAAGGAATACCATATACCCAGTACCGAAGATGATAAGGAGTACCATATACCGAGTACCGAAGATAATAAGGAGCACAATATACCCAGTGCTGAAGATAATAAGGAGTACTATATACCCAGTTCAAAAAATGATAAGGAGTACCATATACCCAGTACGGAAGATAGTTTCTCTTGACTGTCTGGTGATGGAAGAGCAGTGGTCCAGTGACTAGCTCCCTATTCTACCCATCCGCTGAATTATCATATGTTCCAGTTCTTCTGTAGATGGGTATTGAACAGACTTTGAACTGCGCTGCATGTTAGATTAGGTTGTCAATAGTCATGTAGTCTTAGTTTCAGCCTCAAAGCAAACGGATCACCCCATCCTTGCTCCGCTCCTGTGCCAACGAAAAACACACAGAATGTGTATCACAGTCCCTTGTGGAAAGATTGACAGACTGCTGTCTCAGCATATCCAGCATACACACGCATTAAAGCATACGGTAGCCATCCGAAGTGTTAACACAAACAGTCCGACACTAGAAATGTAGTTCATCATAGCTGGTAGCAGAAGTCACCAACATATCAGCAGTTGCACACGCGATCAATTTTAACCACATACGGGCACCACCAACAGGCATCGCGCAATTTAAACCACCACGTTATTCACAGTTGAAAAACATTCCAAATGAAATCCGCAGCTCACAGTGTCACGCCATGCATTTAACTCAGAACCTGGAAGACGAAACTATATCGATTCTACAAATGGAGCAAAAATGCATCGGCCACCAGCCAAGAAATTTGCCTCGGCCCCAAACACTGCCCCTGTCTAGCGTACATTTTGACTGAAAGTCAATATGTTAATAGTTAATGTCTGGGAAGTATGGGCGTTCGACTTGATGTTAACCAAATCCACTAACCCACCCCTCCCCCCAACCCTCGCACATGTTCACATCATCATTTAGCAGGTTCTTTGCAGAACGTCGCTCTCATCACAGTCTGCATGAAAGAAACTCGGTCTCTCGTCAGTTCTCCCGCCTCGTGTACTTTCATACTGAAGGAGTTACTTTTATTCTTCAGTTAGTGAGTTGGTTAGTTAGTTGGTTAGTGAGTGAGTTAGTTATTTAGTTAGTTTGTCAGTCAGTCGGTCGGTCGGTCGGTCGGTCGGTCGGTCGGTCGGTCGGTCGGTCGGTCGGTCGGTCGGTCGGTCGGTCGGTCGGTCGGTCGGTCGGTCGGTCGGTCGGTCGTCGGTCGGTCGGTCGGTCGGTCGGTCGGTCGGTCAGTCAGTCAGTCAGTCAGTCAGTCAGTCAGTCAGTCAGTCAGTCAGTCAGTCAGTCAGTCAGTCAGTCAGTCAGTTATTTAGTTAGTTAGTTAGTTAGTTAGTTAGTTAGTTAGTTAGTTAGTTAGTTAGTTAGTTAGTTAGTTAGTTAGTTAGTTAGTTAGTTAGTTAGTTAGTTAGTTAGTTAGTTAGTTAGTTAGTTAGTTAATTAGTTAGTTAGTTAGTTAGTTAGTTAGTTAGTTAGTTAGTTAGTTAGTTAGTTAGTTAGTTAGTTAGTGAGTGAGTGAGTTAGGGAGTCAGGGAGTCAGGGAGTTAGTGAGTTAGTTAGTTAGTTAGTTAGTTAGTTAGTTAGTTAGTTAGTTAGTTAGTTAGTTAGAGTTAGTTAGAGTTAGTTAGTTAGTTAGTGAGTGAGTGAGTGAGTGAGTGAGTGAGTGAGTGAGTGAGTGAGTGAGTGAGTGAGTGAGTTATTTAGTTAGTTAGTTAGTTAGTTAGTTAGTTAGTTAGTTAGTTAGTTAGTTAGTTAGAGTTAGTTAGTTAGAGTTAGTTAGTTAATTAGTTAGTTAGTTAGTTAGTTAGTTAGTTAGTTAGTTAGTTAGTTAGTTAGTTAGTTAGTTAGTTAGTTAGTTAGTTAGTTAGTTAGTTAGTTAGTTAGTTAGTTAGTTAGTTAGTTAGTTAGTTAGTTAGTTAGTTAGTTAGTTAGTTAGTTAGTTAGTTAGTTAGTTAGTTAGTTAGTTAGTTAGTTAGAGTTAGTTAGTGAGTTAGTGAGTTAGTTAGTTAGTTAGTTAGTTAGTTAGTTAGTTAGTTAGTTAGTTAGTTAGTTAGTTAGTTAGTTAGTTAGTTAGTTAGTTAGTTAGTTAGTTAGTTAGTTAGTTAGTTAGTTAGTTAGTTAGTTAGTTAGTTAGTTAGCTAGTTAGTTAGAGTTAGAGTTAGTTAGTGAGTGAGTGAGTGAGTGAGTGAGTGAGTGAGTGAGTGAGTGAGTGAGTGAGTGAGTGAGTGAGTTAGTTAGTTAGTTAGTTAGTTAGTTAGTTAGTTAGTTAGTTAGTTAGTTAGTTAGTTAGTTAGTTAGTTAGTTAGTGAGTGAGTGAGTGAGTGAGTGAGTGAGTGAGTGAGTGAGTGAGTTAGGGAGTCAGGGAGTTAGTGAGTTAGTGAGTTAGTTAGTTAGTTAGAGTTAGTTAGAGTTAGTTAGTTAGTTAGTGAGTGAGTGAGTGAGTGAGTGAGTGCGTGAGTGAGTGAGTGAGTGAGTGAGTGAGTGAGTGAGTGAGTGAGTTATTTAGTTAGTTAGTTAGTTAGTTAGTTAGTTAGTTAGTTAGTTAGTTAGTTAGAGTTAGTTAGTTAGAGTTAGTTAGTTAGTTAGTTAGTTAGTTAGTTAGTTAGTTAGTTAGAGTTTATTAGTTAGTTAGTTAGTTAGTTAGAGTTAGTTAGTTAGTTAGTTAGTTAGAGTTAGTTAGTTAGTTAGAGTTAATTAGTTAGTTAGTTAGTTAGAGTTAGTTAGTTAGAGTTAGTTAGTTAGTTAGTTAGAGTTAGTTAGTTAGTTAGTTAGAGTTAGTTAGTTAGTTAGAGTTAGAGTTAGTTAGTTAGTTAGTTAGTTAGAGTTAGTTAGTTAGTTAGTTAGAGTTAGTTAGTTAGTTAGAGTTAGTTAGTTAGTTACAGTTAGTTAGTTAGAGTTAGTTAGTTAGTTAGTTAGTTAGTTAGAGTTAGTTAGTTAGTTTGTTAGAGTTAGAGTTAGTTAGTTAGTTAGTTAGGTAATTGACAGATTATCCTCACTTCACAACGGAGAAGTCCTTAAGCGTTGAAATAACATCTTCAGTATATCCATAATCGTGTGACAACTGATAACACCAGTTCTGTGTGGGTTTACTATTCTTCTTGGGTTACCTATATAGTGTTCATGTTTGGCGACACCTCTTTTGACCTGATGTTCTTGTAGTCTTTTGAGTGTTGCCGATTTAACGTGGTCTTTTGAATCGTCTTCGTCTGCTTGAAGGTTAAAAATATATATTCGGCTGGCTGGAGTATATTATATTAGACGAAACAGTGCAGTAACTTCCCTTAGATTTCTCGGATTGAGTTTTAATAACTGTTATGAGCCTGAAGGAGTTTGTTGGGATTTGAACCAGTTGTATTCTCATTTTCGAGGTATTAATCCAAAAGGCTGCAATCATGGAAGAGAAGAACTATATACCCTAACTCGTTACATGATTAGGTACACGCGTTTTGACGATCCACCTAGATTTGTTGGTCGCGATCCACATGGACTTTTCCCCAACCCACCTAGACGTTTCCGCGACCAACCTGGACGTTTTTCTGGACAGACCAGTCACCAATGGTTGAAGAAAATGCTTGGGATAGTGTACAACCACATACCAGGGCACACAAACCCTGTACAACCGAAATCATCCACGTGAACCACATGAAAGCGAAGCAAGACTTTGGCGACGCCCGGTGTGATCGTTAGTCTCCCACTGGGTCACGACTTCAATAACAGAGCTTCTGCTGCTGCTGTTGTTGTCTGAGATGTTCCCGTGAGAGCAGTGGCAGATGCATCCAAGCGTCATTTAAACCCGCTTTTGGTTAAACATCGCGAAAACATTGCAAAGAAATATGTTTATCATTGTAATCAGCAAGCCGGCTCTATGGCTAAGTCGATGCGAACGCTTCGTAATGCTGGGATGCCGGGTTCGTTCCCAGCTGCGGCCATGCGCCTTGCGTTGGTTTCGACAGTGGTATCAGGGGGCCTACCGTCCAGAACAATGGCAAACTAGTGGACGTACTATTGCCTAGAGAAACAACACAATAGCCAGGGGCTGTTGGGGTTGGTTCTGCAACGTCTTGTAAACGGTACGCAACTAACCTGGCCTAACCCAATAAGCAAGCTACATCACACTGTTAGAATCAGTCCCCCCTCCCCCTTTTAGTCTTACCACCCAACATCTCATAATTTTAACCATCCAGTATACACCAATTGTAACCAACAATTATCTTTAAATAATTAAAACCATCCAACCGTTAAGTGTGTCTACCACGGAGATAGGGTTGCATCATCCCAGGAATCGCCGAACTATTCTGAAGGGTTGAATATATAATGTCAACTTAGCAGACGGAGCAAAATATTAAATAATCGGACGTGACAAGTAACAGGAGCGCAGGCCAGATACTCGCAGAATACACACGATACAAGCCTACAAAACATGTCCATGAGACACAGGCTGAAACGAAAATGATCCAACAGCGAAGGCTATCAAAGAAAAAGCCTTATATAAGAAATCCACAAACCAGTCAACCCCAATACTGGCGTCAACAAGAGAGACATCGCTAGTCAGTAGCCAACAACACAAACATTTACAAGACAGAAGCCTGCACAACAGTCTACCACAAGACAGAAGCACACAAGACAGAAGCCCACAAGACAGAAGGACACAAGACAGAAACCCACAAGACAGAAGCCTGCACAACAGTCTACCACAAGACAGAAGCCTGCACAACAGTCTACAACAAGATAGAAGCCTGCACAACAGTCTACCACAAGACAGAAGCCCACAAGACAGAAGCCTGCACAACAGTCTACCACAAGACAGAACCACACAGGCTATTTAGTTAATCCATAGATTATCCTCATAGCACATCGGATTATTCAATGCATACGTGCTCGGATCTCCTCCAAGATAAACCCAACAACATGTAGCGGCAGATGTTTCCAGTCTGTGCTGGCTTTTTTTTCTATTACACGAAGTCTACGCGACAGTCTTTCACAAGATGCAAGCCTAGAAGACAGAAGTCTACACGTCTTTCTGTCACAAGATAGAAGCGTACACGACAGCCTGTCATAGGACACAATCATGCACGACAGTCTTTCACAAGATAGAAGCGTACACGGCAGCCTGTCATAGGACACAATCATGCACGACAGTCTTTCACAAGATAGAAGCGTACACGACAGTCTGTCATAGGACACAATCATGCACGACAGTCTGTCACAAGGCAGATACCTACAAGACACACGTATACACGACAGTGTGTCACAAGACAGAAGCCTACAAGACACACGTATACACGACAGTGTGTCACAAGACAGAAGCCTACAAGACACAGGTATACACGACAGTGTGTTACAAGACAGAAGCCTACAAGACACAGGTATACACGACAGTGTGTTACAAGACAGAAGCCTACAAGACACAGGTATACACGACAGTGTGTTACAAGACAGAAGCCTACAAGACACAGGTATACACGACAGTGTGTTACAAGACAGAAGCCTACAAGACACAGGTATACACGACAGTGTGTTACAAGACAGAAGCCTACAAGACACAGGTATACACGACAGTGTGTTACAAGTCAGAAGCCTACAAGACACACGTATACACGACAGTGTGTTACAAGACAGAAGCCTACAAGACACACGTATACACGATAGTGTGTTACAAGACAGAAGTCTACACGACGGTCTGTCACAAGATAGAAGTCAACAAAACAGAAGTCTTTACGACAGCCTGTAACAAAACAAAAGCGTACACGACAGCCTGTCACAAGACAAAAGTCTACAGGACAATGTGTCAGAATACAGAAGCCTGAAAGACAGAAGTCCGCACTATACTCTGTCACTAAACAGAAGTCTACACGACAGTGTGTCACTAAACAGAAATCTACACGACAGTGTGTTGAAGACAGACGTCAACACGACAGTGTGTCACAAGACAGACGTCAACACGACAGTGTGTTGCAAGACAGACGTCAACACGACAGTGTGTCACAAGACAGACGTCAACATGACAATGTGTCGCAAGACAGACGTTAACACGACAGTGTGTTGCAAGATAGACGTCAACACGACAGTGTGTTGCAAGACAGACGTCAACACGACAATGTGTTGCAAGACAGACGTTAACACGACAGTGTGTTGCAAGACAGTCGTCAACACGACAGTGTGTTGCAAGACAGTCGTCAACATGACAGTGTGTTGCAAGATAGACGTCAACACGACAGTGTGTTGCAAGACAGACGTCAACACGACAGTGTGTTGCTAGACAAACGTCAACACGACAGTGTGTTGCAAGACAGTCGTCAACACGACAGTGTGTTGCAAGACAAACGTCAACACGACAGTGTGTTGCAAGACAGTCGTCAACACGACAGTGTGTCGACACACAAGACAGAAGTCCGCACAACACTTTGTTACATAACAGAAGTCTATACGACAGAGCACCACATCACATGACCACAAAAGAGCATCACAGCACACAATCACAACAGAGCATCACAGCACAGCATCACAACAGTGCATCACATCACAACAGAGTATCACAGCACAGCATCACAACAGTGCATCCATCACAACAGAGCATCACATCTGTGACGTGACGCGTGGTTTAAATGTTTATGTTGTTGAGTAGGGATCTTCCTTTCAACACATTCTCTCCACTAGATAAACCGAACTAAAATCTGAGCTATGTTGCTCTCAGACAAAGTCCTGGATATCCAAGAAAACAGCCATATTGGCTCGTTAAGTATATTAACATTAGCTGAACTTGGTACCCACAAGAGAAGGCAAGGAATTTTAGATGTCTATCATACTGGGAACCGGTCAATGAAAGAATTATAGCAGCACGCTTCCAATCCAGGTATTTCAAACTATCAGTCATACAATGCTATGCACCTACAAATGATGATACTGACTTCAACAAAGACACCTTCTATAACGTATTAATTGACACCATCAACAAAACACCTAAACACGACATCACTGTTGTGATGGGCGATTTCAACGCCAAGGTTGGAGATGACAACAGCGGTGTTGAAAGATACATGGGAGCGCATGGTATAGGGAGCATGAACCAGAATGGCGAAAGACTACTCGAGTTATGTGAAATTGCTAATCTGTTAATAGCAAATACCACCTTCCCACATAAAGATATTCATAAATCCACCTGGATTTCCCCTGACAATCACACTAAAAATCAGATAGACCACTTTTGCATAAATACCAAATTCCGCTCGTCAGTTCGGGATGTCAGAGCATATCGAGGAGCAGACGTTGGCAGCGATCACAACCTCTGCATAGCCAAACTAAAGATGAAGCTCAAGAAACTACATAAAACATTTACAAGCAAGAAAATAGATTCACAGTCTCTGTTGTCAAACCAACATCAAATCACATTTAACTCTGGGATACAAAACAAACAACTACGTACAAACCTTACTAACAATAATAATGTTGAATACAGCATAGAACAAAAATGGAGCTTCTTTAGAGACACCTTCAAGGAAGCCGCAGTCAGCACAGTTGGTTACATGCAAAGAAAGAAGAAACAATGGCTGAGTGAAAACACTTGGATAAAAATTCAGGAAAGAAAACAGGCCAAATTATCCCTTTTATCTACAAAAGACACATCTGTATATGAAAAAGTCAAACAAAGGTACACCTTGTTAGATAAAGAAGTGAAACATAGTGCACGGAAAGATAAACAAGATTTCATACACAACCTAGCTTGCGATGCTGAAACGGCTGCCAGAACTGGGAACAATAAAGCTGTATTCCACATCATGAAACAGCTGTGCAACCATACACCTACAGCAAACGCACCCATCAAAGACAAACAGGGTAAATTATTATTATCTGAAGAACAACAAAAGCAACGATGGGCAGAACATTTCAGAGAAATATTAAATAGGCCACAACCCGACACTGTTCCCAATATAGACGAAGAAGAAGCTATGCCACCTCTAGATGCTACCTGTGAACCATTCACAATGTTAGAACTTAAATCAGCAATAAAAAAACTAAAGAAGAACAAGGCTACTGGCGCAGATGAAATCTCAGCTGAAATGTTAAAGGCAGCAGACGAAAACACCTTACAATATTTGCTACAGCTGTTCAATGATGTTTGGCTAAATGAATCCCCACCGCAACAGTGGAAAGAAGGTGTTATATTCAAACTGCCCAAAAAAGGTGATTTAGCAGACTGCAACAACTGGCGTGGTATCACCCTACTCTCCGTACCAGGAAAACTGTTCTGCAGCATGCTAATGCAGAGACTGAAAAAGCCAATAGATGCAAGACTCCGAGAAGAACAAGCAGGATTCAGACCGAATCGGTCATGCATCGACCATATATTCACACTCAGGACCATCGTAGAAGAGTCAGTAGAGTTTCAATCCCAACTCATCATCAACTTTGTTGATTTTCAGAAGGCTTTTGACAGCATACACCGCCCTACACTCTGGAAGCTACTCACAATCTATGGTTTCCAAGATAAATATGTCAATATTATAAAGGCCTTCTACACCGATTCCCGCTGCCTTGTTAGAACGGAATCTGGTAACTCTGATTGGTTCCCAGTAGAAACAGGCGTGAAACAAGGATGTGTCTTGTCACCGATGCTTTTCGGAATAGCACTCGATTGGGTCATGCGCAAATGCACACAGGACACACATCTAGGCATCAAATGGGTCGACAAAGTTCTCGAAGATCTTGACTTTGCTGACGACCTAGCACTCCTGAGCACAACACATCTAGAAGCTCAGGAAAAAATGGACCGCCTCCAGAATATTTCAAGCCAAATCGGCCTTCAGGTCAACGCAGCCAAAACGAAAATCATCGATCTTACCAACGAGTCGAAAGACATCAAACTAAAGGATATTTTTCTTGAAAAAATCACCAGCTTCACATACTTAGGGAGCAAGATAACCTCTGCGGGAGATACAACATCAGAAATAACGACTCGAATCGCGTTAGCATCAAGTGCCTTTAACAAACTGTCAAACATTTGGAAGTCAAGATCACTCAGCAACAACACGAAACTTAAGGTCTTCAATTCCTGTGTGATCCCAGTGCTAACTTATGGTTGTGAGAGTTGGAAATCATCAGTATCAATCGATAAGAAACTAGTCGCTTTCGAGAATAGATGCTTCCGAAAGCTATTGAATGTTCACTGGTCGGACTTTAGGTCCAATACATCTATAAGACAGGAAACAAAACAAAAATATGTGTCTGATTTTATTAGAATGCGTCGCTGGAATTACGGTCTCAGTCGCACTCAAGACCTACATCAAGTGGCAACGAACCGACAGACGTGGAAAGCTATGACCTCTGCCCTATGCGCCATCTTTGGCACAAGAGGAATAACTAACTAACTAACTAATCATACTAAATGAATTATTAGACAGGGGCCAGTGATTCCTTGGCGTCATTACCTGTCTCCCGGTGTTATGTATTATATAATTAAGAATATATTATCATATTTATGTGAGCCCCCACACCAATCATGTATTCTATACTATTCATGTTGAATTAAATCATGTAAGAACAGATCTATGTTGGAATTTTAAACTATATATCTATGTATGTTTAAAACTTGACATACAGTCTTTTATTACCACAATGAGTAATTCCAGTTTGTTTGAGTTTACACAAAACACGTGACATGGTTAAGGACAGTGATACTGCTTCAGCGGAGACAAACAGCTGTCGGGGTTTTAGAGTGGCATGATAATTGATGATATAAAGTGTTAACATAAAGGGGTTAACTCAAAATTATTAAAGCCTCTGACACAGCCGTGAGGAAACTGGTCAAGTCTGCTCATCAACTCTTCCGTTGCCTGTTGTCTGCCTGTTTACAAAGCTTGATACTCCACATTGCATCCGCGCACCTCGTCCCACATCGTCTCTCAACTCTAGTTCTCTCACCAATCGTTCTCCAACCTCGTTCCAGCTGGCCGAGTCTAACACAACGTAGGCTCACTTCATGGACTTGATCGTCACATGAGGCGCTGTGTAATCTATCACGTGGTAACAAACACAATACGTGTAGTAGTAATCTTGACTTACAATAAGAATATCACTGTATCAAATATTGAATGTTTAAACAGATAAATAATAAGATTATAGGGCCATCACTCCTCCTCGAATTCCACATTCACTCTGCCAGTCTAGTCTGAATAGTCTTTTTGTCTTTACATGGGAGTCACTATTTCCTGCCTTCCCTCAATATGCTATTTCCATGATAGGTTGACGTTTGATAATGGTATGTTGTTCCGTGCTTCACTCAGAATTCGAATTGGCTGAACATAGATTTGACATAAACATGTTGGCCGCTGTTATGTGCTGAAAACGCAAAACAATTTATATGTGCACGATGTCCTGTAATAATAATCTTCGCTAGCGTGACAGTGAATTATGCTACACCACCCATCATTCTTCCCCCACGAGGTTCTAAATTCCCTGTTTTTAGGTGAACACATTAAGTGAGCACATGGTTTTTGGGCACACAAAACGTTAGCTAGGCATCCCCTGCACATATGGGCATGATTGTCCCACAGTCCAAACTCATATTTTGGGCTAGATCATGGAAACAATATAATTACATTTTTCATTATGTAGCAAATTGTCCTTGTTTACATCCGTATTTTATACGACATGGAAAAACATACACTGAAAAACATGGTGACACAAACATACAAGAAATAGGAATAGTTAGCAGTTCCCTAACTTGAGATTACGAATATTTCACACAGACTATTTCAAGCAGAATGTGCCAGAAAATTATGAAAAGGTCTAGTATAGACTAACAGATTAACTTACTCCCGACCTAAGATAACCAGATTTAAAATTAATATTTTTCTCTTCACCTGGGAACTTTTCCAATCTATCGCCAAACCAGAGTACTACAGTAAAATATACCATTCACGTCGACCTGTGTTTGTTTGCAGGCAGGCTGCGATTAATGAACGGAAATTCCCCAGCGCGAAGGTATAAAAATTTTTTGAAAAAAAATCAATCTATGTGTCCAAATTAAAACTCCTCCTTTCCTTAGTTTTTAATAACCCACCCTCAAAGATGATGGCTTAAGGCACACCGCCCCTGAGGTAACTATCAGATCAGCTTGGCTAACTCATGTGACCTTTCCACTCACAGTGAACGGCCTACAGTACGACCTTGACCAGGATAAACATTCCTAATTGCCATAACACCTGTTCTCGCCAGATATTACACTGCAAGTGTTAACTCCGACTCGCCGGCCTCCACAATGTCTAGCGTCTACTCAATTTCCCTGTTCAAACGGCCCCGCTCACGGTCTCTACGGTCTCGGTCAAGGAGATAAACATTCTGACACTATGGCGTGAGAATCCCAACTCTTCACATCCCTAGTCTGACGCAGCGGGCCGTATTTACGTAGTGTTTAGGTAATTTTAAAACAAGCTCAGTGGCTTTTGTCTGGGAGAAGGATATGGTAAACATTTAAATCACATCTTGGTTTAAAGTAATATTTAGGGGTTACAAGGGCAGAGGTTTAAAATATAATCCTGCTCTCATGTAGAAACCAGAAGAAAACTTATTACAAGTAGCTAAACTTTCTGAATCACTGAGATCAGTCTCGTGACAATCATCACAACAGAGCATCAACAACAGAGCATCAACAGCACAGCATCAGAACAGAGCCATCACAAGCACAACTTCAGTAAACTAGCAATGCACATCCACAACATCAACAACAGAGCATCACAGCACAGCATCACAACAGAGCATCACATCACAACAGAGCATCACAGCACAGCATCACAACAGTGCACCCATCACAACAGAGCATCACATCACAACATCACAACAGAGCATCACAGCACAGCATCACAACAGAGCATTACAGCACAAGATCACAACAGAGCATTACAGCACAACATCACAACAGAGCATCACAGCACAGCATCACATCACAACATCACAACAGAGCATCACAGCACAGCATCACAATAGAGCATTACAGCAGAAGATCACAACAGAGCATCACAGCACAACTTCACAACAGAGCACCACAGCAAAACATCACAACATCACAACAGAGCACAACATCACAACAGAGCATCACAGCACAACATCAAAATAGAGCAAAACAGCACAACTTCCCAACGTCACATCGCAACTCTGTGTGAGGATTTCAAGGCCTCATTGGGAGAAAAGGGGGTGGGGGGTGAATGGACTCACTGCCTCCCTAGTAAGCATATCGTAAAAGTCGACTAGCTAGTTTCCTTGGAAGTCGGTGTGCATCTGCCTGATACGCAAGGAACCAACAGTCTGTATCTGCATAAGCCAAATCTGTATAACTGATGCGGACTCAAAATTCAAGTTGTGGAACAAGACCATGGTCCCTAAGTGGACGACCGGCTAGAACTTCCCCCTGGAGTTTACAGAAGGTGAACGTGAAGAAGAAGATCAGAACATTACAGTTAGAGCATACAACACAACACAGCATCTGTATGATCCTTCTAAATCCAAACACATAAAAAAAAAAAAACTTGAACTAAAAACATATTTTCAAAAACAAAGACAACAGCGATGGGAAAACAATGCAACATTCCGTGGCCGTGTTTCCCCTGGCCAGGGACAGATAACCCGGATCGTCAGGAGGCAAGCACTGCTCTTATGGCAGCTCTAAAAACATGGCAAGTTTCCTTTTTTTTGCCAGCGAAATATTTGCGGAACTCAGTTACGTCATTTATCTTCACTGATGGTTTTAGCAAGCAACATTTGCAATTTTTTGTGTTTCTGATCTCCACCCTGTGATGTCTGTGACTGCCATTCTTTTTTTTTTAGTGATTATTTGTATGAACGCTGGATTACTGTTTGTGTTATTCCAGGGGTTGGAGGGAGGGCGTAGTGTTTGTGTTTAGGTGAAAGGACAGACGAGGTCAATTCCACCAAAGCAACTAATCACCTAACAACAGGGAAGACCGCTGTATATCCTTGGACTGGGGCAAACTGATCGTTTCTTTGCTAATTCTGAGTGAAGTAATAAAGATTCTTCTTTATATTAATGACACCTCACTATGACACATTAGAGATTGGCACTGCCACCAGCTGGCTGGTCTTGCTCATGAAGAGTTCTGCGTGTTGCTGTTTGGTTCAGTCCCTGGGGAACACGTTTGAATCGTTCAGTGTAATATTTCCCTCGCTCTTTTGCGATAGACCTATAGGGGTATGTATCTTTTTGGACGGGGAGGGGAAAGTAAGAAGACCGATAAAGAGGATAAAGGAGAGAAGAAGAATAGGAAAAGAGAGAAAGAGAAATAAAGAGGAACACATCTTAACAAGGCAGGCGGAACAAATAAAAAACAGAATGTAAAAGAAATAGAAGAAGGTAAAAGAAGAAGAAGATAATGATGATGGAGAAGAAAGAAGAAGAAGAATGAAGATAGAAGATATGAAGGAAGTAAGAAGAAGAATGAAAGAAGATAGTCAGAATGAAGAAGAATAAAAAGAGACAGATAGATAGACGACAGAAGAATAATACGAAGAAGAAGCATGAAGAAGAAGAAGAAGAAAGAATGAAGGAAGAAGGAAGAAGAAGACGAGAAGGAACGTTAATAATAAGAAAGAAGAGACATGTGAAGATAACAAGAACAAGAAGTAACAAGAAGAAACAAGAAGATACAAGAAGAAAAGAAGAAATAGAGAAGAATATTAAAGTACGAATACCCCAAGTAAGAAAAATGACGGAATAAGAATAAGAAGATAGAAGAAGAAGAAGAAGATGTGAAGAAGAAGAAGAAGAAGAAGAATAAGACTAATAAGAAGAAGAACGCAGGTAAAGAAGAATAAGAGTAGCAGAAGAAGAAGCAGAAGAAGAAAGAAGATAGAAGAAGAAGAAGTAAGAAGAAGAAGATAGAAGAAGAAAGAAAGAAGAAGAAGAAAGCAAGAAGGAAAAGAAGTAAGAAGAAGAAGAAGAGAAGAAAAAGCGAAGAAGAAGAAGAAAGAAGACAGTAGATAGAAGAAGTAGGACGAGGTGAGAGGAAGAAGAGAGAATAAGAAGAAGAAGCACAAGAAGACAGAAGAAGAAGAAGAAGAAGAAGAAGAAGCAGAAAAGAAGAAGAAGAAGAAGAAGTAAAGAAGAAGAGAAGAAGAGAAGATGAAAGAAGAAGAAGAAGAAAAACGAAGACGGAGAGACAAGAACAACCAAGAAGGAACAAGAAGGAGGAGGATGAGGACTGTATTATTATACTCTTGATGGGTTAATCGCAAAACCATCTAAACACACTTGTATCTGCTGTAACTAACTACAGGTTGTTCCAAAAGTTTACCTGCATGATCAGAGTTGCTCCCCCCCACCCCCCAACCTCTCCTCCCCACCCCCTCCCCATTTTAACTGTTCGTTTGATAGTGGCCATTAAATGTTGTCACTTAACGGGAGTTGTGCAGCAAAGGAAGAAAGACTGTCACATTGCCAAAGCCGACTTGCCCTGGCACAAATCCTCTCAATATAGAAATTGTTCCTCCCACTGACGGACCAGAGGATCCGGCAATTTCTCTTCACCTTCACACTCGCTGCCGTCATCTGATTATGGTCACGTAAGCAGTGGTTACCGATGTGGGCTTAGCAGAGCCGCGCCTCGTTGGTGCATTGCTACTCGCGAGCAGAATACAGCGAACTGGGGTCAGTCCCTGCGAGGAGAA
>CAJHNH020002467.1:22500-46780 GCA_905116865.2 Candidula unifasciata | reverse complement strand
CAAGGTAAACCCAACAACGTGTAGCGGCAGATGTTTCCAGTCTGTGCTGGCTTATTTTTCTATTACACGAAGTCTACGCGACAGTCTTTCACAAGATAGAAGCGTACACAACAGTCTGTCATAGGACACAATAATGCACGACAGTATGTCACAAGGCAGATACCTTCAAGATACAGGTATACACGACAGTGTATTACAAGACAGAAGCCTACAAGACACACGTATACACGACAGTGTGTTACAAGACAGAAGCCTACAAGACACACGTATACACGACAGTGTGTTACAAGACAGAAGCCTACAAGACAGTCTGTCACAAGATAGAAGTCTACAAAACAGAAGTCTTTACGACAGCCTGTCAAAAAACAAAAGCGTACACGACAGCCTGTCACAAGACAAAAGTCTACAGGACAATGTGTCAGAATACAGAAGCCTAAAAGACAGAAGTCCGCACTATACTCTGTCACTAAACAGAAGTCAACACGACAGTGTGTTACAAGACAGACGTCAACACGACAGTGTTTTGCAAGACCGACGTCAAAACGACAGTGTGTTGCAAGACAAACGTCAACACGACAGTGTGTTGCAAGACACGTCAACACGACAGTGTGTCGACACACAAGACAGAAGTCCGCAAAACACTTTGTTACATAACTCTGTCTATTCGACAGAGCACTACATCACATCACCACAAAAGAGCATCACAGCAGACAATCACAACAGAGCATCACAGAACAGCATCACAACATCACAACAGAGCATCACAGCACATCACAACAGAGCATCACAGGACAGCATCACAACAGAGCATCACGGGACAGCATCACATCACAACATCACAACAGGGCATCACAGTACAGCATCACATCACAACATCACAACAGGGCATCACAGGACAGCATCACATCACAACAGAGCATCACAGGACAGCATCACATCACAACATCACAACAGAGCATCACAGGACAGCATCACAACATCACATCGCAACTCTGTGTGAGGATTTCAAGGCCTCATTGGGTGAAAAGGGGGTGGGGTGTGAATGGAACCACTGCTTCCCTAAAAAGCATATCGTAAAAGTCGACTAGCTAGAGGTTTCCTTGTAAGTCGGAGTGCATCTGCCTGATACGCAAGGAACCATCAGTCTGCATCTGCATAAGCTAGATCTTCATAACTGATGTGTACTCAAAATTCAAGTTCTGGAACAAGACTATGGTCCCTAAGTGGACGACCGGCTAGAACTTCCCCCTGGAGTTTACAGAAGGTGAACGTGAAGAAGAAGATCAGAACATTACAGTAGAGCATACAACACAACACAGCATCTGTATGATCCGACTTAATCCCAACACATAAAAAACCTGAACTAAAAACATATTTTCAAAAACAAAGACAACAGCGATGGGAAAACAATGCAACATTCCGTGGCCGTGTTTTCCCCTCGCCAGGGACAGATAACCCGGATCGTCAGGAGGCAAGCACTGCTCTTATGGCAGCTCTAAAACATCGCAAGTTTCTTTTGTTTGCCAGCGAAATTTGGCGGAACTCAAGTTTACGTTCATTTATCTTCACTGATGGTTTTAGCAAGCACCATTTGCCATTTTTTGTGTTCCTGATCTCCACCCTGTGATGTCTGTGACCGCCATTTTTTTTGTAGCGATTATCTTTATTTAAGCTAGATTACTGTTTGTGTTATTTCACTTTTTTTATGGGGGTGGGGGGGGTGGGGGGTGGGGGGGGGGGTGCGGGAAGGAAGGGGGAGGGCGTAATGTTTATGTTTAGGTGAAAGGACAGAAGAGGTCAATTCCAACAAAGCCACTAATCACCTACCAACAGAGAAGACCGCTGTGAATCCTTGGACTCTGGGAGACTGATCATTTCTTTGCTCGTTCTGAGTGAAGTAATGAAGATTCTTCTTCATATTAATGACACCTCACTATGACACATTAGAGATTGGCACTGCCACCCGCTGGCTGGTCTTGCTCATGAAGAGTTCCACGTGTTGCTATTGGTCAGTCCTGGGGAAACAGTTTGAATCTTAAGTGTAATATTTCCTAGCTCATTTTGCCGAAGACCTATAGGGGTATGTATCTTTTGGACAGGGAGGGGAAGAAGAAGCAGAAGAAGACGATAAGAGGATAACGGAGAGGAAGAATAGGAAAAGGAGAAAGAGAAAAAAAGAGGAGACAGGTGAAAAGGAGGCGGAACAAATAAAAAACAGAATAAAAAGAAAAAGAAGAAGGAAAAGAAGAAGAAGATGATGATTAAGAAGAAGAAGAAGAAGAAGAAGAAGAAGAAGAAAAAGAAGAAGAAGAAGAAGAAGAAGAAGAAGATGATGATGATGATGATGATGATAGGCTTCCTTCGATGACTGAGTACATCTGCTCGAGTGGCAAAGAACAACTAACTGCACACAAATAGGCCAGTAAAACGAATGTACACGCATAATTCGGGCCCTGGCACAAAACCAAAATTCAAATGGACGAACAACTCGGACTTTCCGCAGCAGCTTACAGGCGATGAAGACAGATATAAAGAAGAAGAAGAAGAAGAAGAAGAAGAAGAAGAAGAAGAAGAAGAAGAAGAAGAAGAAGAAGAAGAAGAAGAAGAAGAAGAAGAAGAAGAAGAAGAAGAAGAAGAAGAAGAAGAAGAAGAAGAAGAAGAAGAAGAAGAAGAAGAAGAAGAAGAAGAAGAAGAAGAAGACGGAGAACAAGAAGAACAAGAAGGATGAGGATGAGGACTGTTATTATACTCTTATGGGTATCGCAAAACCATCTAACCCCACCTGTCTTGTGTAACTAAGACAGGTTGTTCCAAAAGTTTACCTGCATAATCAGAGTTCTCTCCCCTTCCCCCTTTCCCCCATTTTAACTTTCGTCGGATATGCCAATTATGTGTACTTAACGGGAGTTGTCAGCAAAGGAAGAAAGACTGTCACATTGCCAAAGCTCGACTTGCCCTGGCACAAATCCTCTCATAGAAATTATTCTCCCCGCTGACGGACCAGGAGATCCGTCAATTATCTCACACCTTCACACTGCTGCAATAATCTGATTATGGTCACGTAATCAGTGGTCTACCGATGTGTGCTTTGCAGAGCCCGCCTCGTTTTGCATTGCACTCTGAGACAGAAGACAGCGAACTGGGTCAGTCCTGCGAGAGAAGCTGGTGTGTGAGTGCTGGAGCTGGTATGTGGGTGTTGAAGCTGGTGTGTGGGTGCTGAAGCTAGCGTGTGGGTGTTGAGCTGGTGTGTGCGTGTTAAAGCTTGTGTTTGGGTCTTGAAGATAGTTTGTGGGCGTTGGTTGTCGATGGCACGGCTGTGGTTTTGAAGTAATGTAAGCCCTGTGACACAACAAGATATTGTGACATGTCACCGTGACACATGTAGTAATAATGTAAATGTTCTGACACAACGAGATACTGTGACATGTCACCGTGACACATGTAGTAGTGGAGTAATGTAAGCTTTGTGACACAGCGATTTACCGTGTCATGTCACCGTGACACATGTAGTAGTGGAGTAATGTAAGCTTTGTGTCACAGCGAATTACCGTGTCATGTCATTGTGACACGTGCAGTAGTGGAGAAATGTAAGCGTTGTGACACATTGAGATATTGTGACATGTTAACGTGACACGTGTAATAGTGGAGTAATTGAGGTATTGTGGCACAACGAGTGATTGTGACATGTCACCGTGACACGTGCAGTAGTTTGAGTAATGTAAGCGTTGTGACAGTGAGATATTGTGACATGTCAGATAGGCACGAATACCTGTATCTTGGCTTGTAGAGAATAGCTAAAGTTGAGCTTAGTCAAGAAGTGATATCACAGCACTCAGGGCAATCCCATGGGCGCTTGGACCTCATTTTCATTTGCCAGCGCAGAGTTCCAGTACTTATGGTACCGGTTGTAATCTGATTACATGTTCGTCTTGCCTTTCCCCTGAGTTTAGTCACCCGGCCAGACCCTCTAGTTACACCCAGGTGCATCATTCTCTCTAGGCCATAATAATCTCGTTTCTCTTCTGACTCCGTTACAAGTGCCCAAAGGGCCTTGACCACATCTGCATTGTCATGTATCCATTCATGTAAGAAATATCTTAGCTGATCACCGGGTGAGTTACGAATATGATGTATCCATGTTGCTGATCTTTGCGGATTAAACCGATTGCCTTACGCTCTCTCTGAACTGATGGTTGCAAACGATGATTGTCGGTGTGGGCTCCAAAAAATGCCGGTATCACATTAACAATCATAGCAAGACTACCAAACTGTAAAGAACACTGCCCTCTCGTGCGTGACACTCAGGTTCACATCTTCGATAAGGTCATGGACGTTTTTTTTTTAAATATAGGATCTCTAACTTGCACAGTAAATGGCGACAGCACTAGTCATGCTGCCCTAAATCTTGTTCTTCTTCTTCCTCTTCTTCTTCTTCTTCTTCTTCTTCTTCTTCTTCTTCTTCTTCTTCTTCTTCTTTTATTTCTTCTTCTCCATCTTCTTCTTCTTCTTCTTCTTCTTCTTCTTCTTCTTCTTCTTCTTCTTCTTCTTCTTCTTCTTCTTCTTCTTCTTCTTCTACTTCTTCTTCTTCTTCTTCTTCTTCTTCTCCTTCTTCTTCTTCTTCTTCTTCTTCTTCTTCTTCTTCTTCTTCTTCTTCTTCTTCTTCTTCTTCTTCTTCTTCTTCTTCTTCTTCTTCTTCTTCTTCTTCTTCTTCTTCTTCTTCTTCTTCTTCTTCTTCTTCTCATTTTTCTTCTCCTCCTCCTCGTCCTCCTCCTTGGTGTTCACCGGCTGTAAACTAAGATGGAAATGTTTTCTGCCACATCGGAATTTTAGTCTTGTTCCAGAACCTGACGGTTGTGTGCACATCCGTTTCACAGATTCGGCTTATTTGTAAGTCTACTTTTGATTCCTTGCATTTCACGCAGATGTGCTAGAACTTCCAAGGATGCCACCAATTAGTCGACTCTTTCTTTTCTTTTAATTCGTCTATCTCGGGCAATCCGAGATTTCTTTGCGCAGTTCCTGGAATGTTGGGTGAACTATCACACAAAAGTACCGTAGACTCCTACAACATGCTTGTTGGGAAATCAGTGGGTCTATTCTTGTTTTCCCACAAAAAGGCTCTGGAACCCACACAAGGGTATGACAGTGAGAGACAGTTGTCAGTGATGAGAAATAGTGGAGAGAAGACAACTTAACCATATCTTTGGACGATAAAGTTAGCGGAAAGTGAAACTGTGATGAGTCCAGCTGGGGTCTTCACTGATGTAATGGTACAGCAAAAGTTAAGGTCTTTTTACACGGCTTTGTGCGTATTAGGCATACATGGCTAGACTATATTTTATAGACCAACTAGCTGTACCTGGCCACGCGTTGCTGTGGCATAGTTTGGCTAAATGGAAAAGAAAGAAAATAGAAATCGTACGTGTCTAATATGGTTACTGTTGCAATCATTGTTTGCGCACATACAGAGATAGTCTTCGATGCCCAACACAGTAAACAAATGATTATTTGGTTATCACATGCTTAAGCTGTTTGTATTTTTTTTAAGAGACGGACGTAAAGCTTACTACTGTACTTCTAAATAACCAAGTAAGTCGTTAAAAAAATGAGAATAGCTGAGGTAGCGTTAGTAAAATATAAACAAATTAGGAAATGAAAACTTTAAAATCATGCGTTAAGCTCTTTAAGTTAACAGTTTCTGTCATCACACCCTCCCCTCCCCCATCTCCTCTCTCTCTCTCTCTCTCTCTCTCTCTCTCTCTCTCTCTCTCTCTGCTCTCTCTCTCGCTCTCTCATCGAAGGATTTGAAAGTGATCACCCAACGATTTTTTTTTAAACTGACGTTTATATCCGGACTAAAATAGGGAACAGGAATTGTAATGAGTAGTAAATGCGGCTAGTGTAATATTTAACACACTATCCTTCAAGTACCAGTACAACTACTACCACCACCGCTACCACAATAACTAAAATAATGTCACTGCTATCTGTTTTACCGTAGTAGTAGACAGGGAGTCGTGAGCCAAAGGATTTGGCGCCGCAAGGCTAATGCTGTCGTCACGGACTGGTCAGGTTAGGATGTCTAATTTCGCTCCCCGACAGAAAAACGCCACCACTTTACCGGCGGTCTCCGGCATGACAGCACTACGGTGTAAGCGCTCAATCACAACAACTACTACTGCTACTTTGAGTGGGTAAGGCAGTTACTTTGACTTAAAGCTCTTTCAGTTACCAGTTTATGCTAATCCCCCCACCCCCTCTCCCTTCCCAATTCACCGACTACTCTTTCCTTCATCGAAGCAGTTTGGAGAAAAAAACCAAGTGAAATGCATCGAAAACAGGAAAAATACACAATAATTACGAAATGAACTCTATGATAAACAACACAGCCTAATTCCAACGCAACGCAGAAGAAATAATTAAATCGAAATGAAAATAAATAGAAATCTACGAAAATTTAGCGTTAACATGCAATCAGAAAGTGTGAAAAGAAATCATAAGTATGCGAAATGGTCAAATTTAATTATCAACTGGTTTACCCACATACCTGTATTTATATAAATGTGGTCAACTATCTCTAACAATGACAGGTAGAATTTCAAACCATGATGGGTAAACATCCGGTATCAAAACAAACATATCCTGAAAATTTCAGCTAAATCGGTTCAGTAGCTTCCGAGTCTATAACTTATAAACAAACAGACAAACTTTGATTTTATATATAATATATATATATATATATATATATATATATATATATATATATATATATATATATATATAGAGAGAGACGAGAGAGAGAGTAAGATCATCATGTCTACTATATATAAAGTCTATGAGCAACTGCTATCGAGAAACAAACAGACAGAAATAGAAATCGTGTTTAAATATGGTTATGTGGCAAAATATAAGATGATTTATATATATGTATATATATATATATTATATATAATTATATATATATATTATGCGAATATTATGGCATAGAGAGAGAGAGAGAGAGAGATTTCATCATCAGTAGCCGGCCGACCAAACAAAACACACCATTTTTATATTCTAAGGACTTTACTTGTGACCCATTTAAGGATGGGAGCCATGGACATGTTTGAAAAGGGGGAGGGAGGGAAGCGGAAATCAGGCTCCCTAAGGACCTGAAAATACGACTTCTGGATTCGCAGGCGAGCGTCTTGCCTCTACACTACGACGGCTGTCAGTCTAGAATGCTGGGAAAAGAACAATCTTACCACTGGTGGATCTGGAAACTTGACGGCTGTGTGGATGTACAACTCCACTAATCATGGTAGCTACTGCTACTGCACCAGCGTTCGGCGGATGGTCAATGTCCCTTTTTCTATACAAGTAAACAGTATACTACTTAAGGCGTAGTCGCCGTGGCAGTGCGGCTAAACGCTCGCCGCGGATCGGTAGGTCGTGGGTTAGCTCCCTGGTGTAACTGGACTTTTTTCAAAAATGATTTTGGCTCCTAGGTCGACCTATCCTAAGTGGGTATCGGTCCCGGTAAGTAAAACCGGGCCGGCGTGCTGACCACATCACCCATCTGGTGCCGACTGGTCTATAAGATATATGTCTAGCCCTATGTGCCTAAAGGCGTTGAAAAGCGTCTTTTACTTACTTCTTTAGACAAATGCATACCCCATCCTTATATTCTCCACGAGACTCAAAATGAGGGGGAAACGTAGAAGACAAAACAAAGGAAATAGTGGGTGAAGTGTACACGAGGTGCCAATCAATGCATGCAAACATTGCCACACACATCCCTAAACAACAATTCACATTCACTAAAAAGAGTTCTGCGTTATCCCACACAGAAAACGAAGAAAACAACTCAGAGATCAACGAAAAGTTGTGGAAACGACAGAACAATCACTTGTGGAAACGAGAAGGACGCTGTGGAGAGAGAAATAGAACGTTCTAGAGGAGTTGTTTGACAAGTTCAGGCTGTTAACAAGTTTGAAAGTGACGGAGAAGCTAAATATAAGAAGCAAGTTTGAAGCGGGAAATAGGTGAAATGGCGCCACTAAACATGTAGCTGACAGGAGCAGACAATTGCTGAAGCGGTTCCTAAATTATCTCAAATATAAACATCCAGGAAAAGAAAACAAACACCTACACAAGAAAGTCCGATAAATAACGATGGTTGTCAGAGCCGGCATACTTCAGGTGGAACAGAAGGAGGAGATTCTATCCATGGAGCAAGCGAAACACAAGCTGGAAGACACGGTTGAGATTTTATCCCTCCAGCAAACGATACACAGCCTGTGAAGTCTGTTACGCATGACTTGTGTACAGACGGTCTTCATATGCAGATTGCTTTGTTTTGCCGGAAAAAAATCGCTACGTTCAATTATCATCGCCTTAGGTGGAGCTTTTGGTTATAATTGTGACTAGGTTGTTTGCGTCAGATAAAATAAGCAGTACTAGCGGGGAATCGGTGGTGTTAGATAAAAAAAATCATAAAAATTTCAATTTTAAAGATAGGAATTTCAGATTTTCATAGCTAATGACCATATGATTAGGCTATTATCCAGTTTTAACTGTCATCCAGTTTTAACTGTCATCCAGTTTTAACTGTCATCCAGTTTTAACATATGGCTGTGAATCCTGGACAATCGGTAGGCAGGCCAAACAATTTCTTGAGGCCTCAGAGATGTGGTTTTACAGAAGAAGAATGCTTAGAACATCTTGGACAGCCAAAAAGAGCAGCCAAGAGGTTTTTGAAAGAGGCGGGAGCCCGAAGACAACTTATCACAGACATCAGAAGGAGACAGTCATCATTTTTCGGCCATGTTATGAGAAAAGGGAAAATAAAACATATTGTGACCACTGGAAAGATCTGTGGAAGGAGGGATAAAGGAAGACAACGAGAGAAGATTCTTGACAGTCTTGTTGCATGGCATCGAGGTGTGTCGGCACACGAACTGACACATGCTGCAGGAGATCGTGGATTATGGAGAGGCAGGATCGCCCACGCCAGTCGGCATGGCACCTGATGATGATAATGATCATATAAAACAGAATTTAATAGAATCTAATATATACCTATGGGATATGGATTTTTTTTTTTTAATTTTAAAATTAAGTTTTTACATATGCAAAATATAGATGTTACTTTGGACGCATTTGTATGGAAATGGTACAGCCAAATTCCTTCAAAATTAAACAGCGCATACAAAAATAGTGCCAGTGTTGGCCTTTCTATGGAAAATAGTGCACATTCAGGAGATTTTATGTAAAGCTACCTGCATTTTGTTTTTGTTTGTTTGTTTGTTGTTGTTGAAAATTACATTTTTAAAATTACATAAAAAATAACACAACTATGATATTGGCATTCCCCCGAAATAAGCTACATTCAGTTATAATTTGAGCAAGCTGGCATAATTTTTTACAGATTGGTAATATTTGAGAAAGTTATAAAAGGATAAGTTAAAAAAAATAGATGTTACATCTTTAAAACAAACAACGTAAATTGTTTAGTGAAAATATTCTAGATTTTTACCTCAGTGACTCCCTGTCAAATAAGGAAAGCCTTCGGACTCAGCTTGTACCTCCTCTTAACTCAAGTCCCTTCCTCCTTCTTGCACTTCTCGCTTCCAATGATGCTTCTGTTGTTTACTTCTAAGAGTTTTTCGTCGTAACATGTCAGTATAGAATATAGCGAACTAAATAAAATGACAAAGAAAAGTGCCAGAGCTGACAAGAGAAGATTTATGGAAAATCTAGCAGAAACAGCAGAAAATGCTGCTAAAGCACATTATCTACAAACCCTACACAAAATTGCCCAGCAAATTTGCGGAAGCAGAAACAATTATCACAGCATACCCATCAGAGATAACCAAGGCAGACATTCAGTGGACTAAACACATCTCCGACCTCTTGAACAGACCTGATCCTGAAAGTCCCCCAGATATTCAACCAGCCTCTCAGGACATTGACATTTTTACTGAACCACCAAGCAAACAAGAAATCCTTAAAGGTATCCACACTTTAAAGAACAACAAAGCACCAGGCAAAGACGAACTTCTCAAAGTAGATCCCAACACAACTGCTAGCATTCTAGAAAAATTTTTCAAGGATATTTGGGAAAAAGAAGTGTTGTCTGATGACTGGACTGAAGGTACAATAGTCAAAATCCCCCAAAAAGGAGATTAACAGACTGCAATAATTGGAGTGGAAGGACTCTACTCTCAGTACCAAGCAAAATATTTGGTATAATCATCATAATGCGGCTTGAAAAACAGAGTAGATGAATGCCTACGAGTGGAACAAGCAGGATTCAGAAAGGGCAGAGGAACAACTGAGCAGATCTTCGCCATACGTAACATTTTAGAACAATGCAATGAATGGCAGAGAAGTATATATATTAATTTTGTGGACTTTGAGAAAGCATTTGACAGCGTCCATAGAGACGGTCTATGGAAAATGTTACGACGTTATGGAATTCCAGAGAAAATAGTCAACATAATTGCTCTCTTCTATAAAGACTTTTCCTGCAGTTTACAAAATTACAATACATCTTTCTCAGTAAAGACAGGTGTAAGACAGGGATGTTTTATGTCATCTCTCCTCTTCAACCTTGTGATTGTTTGGATACTAAAAAAACGCAGTAGACAGGAAATTGAGAGGTACACGATGGACTCCATTCACCATGCTTGAGGTCCTTGATTTTGCAGATGATATAGCACTCCTATCACATAAACATGAACATATACAAGAAAAAAGTAACAGACTACACAGCACAGCAGAAATTGGTTGGACTGAGAATAAATACAAAGAAAACTAAGATTATGACAAGCAGTCCAAACCAACAACCAGTGACCATAAAAAACCAAACTCTTGAAAATATAGAACATTTCACATATCTTTGCAGTGTGATGTCCCTACCGGAAGGGACCAAAGAGGACATACAGTCACGTCTGAACAAAGCTAGAGCTGTTTTTGGAAGGATGACTCAAATCTGGAAATCCAACAATTATTGCAGAGGAACGAAACTCCGACTCTACAAGAGCATCATTTTGCCAGTTCCTCTTTATGGAGCGGAATGCTGGAGAATGACCAAAAAGGATGCGCACAAGCTGTCCACCTTCCACCACACATGTCTACGTAGAATTATCAAAATTGTCTGGCCAGATACAATCTCAAACACTAAACTACTTCAAGTCACAAACCAAGAAACTTTAGATAGTATGATTACCAACAGAAGATGGAAACGGCGTGGCCACCTTATGAGAATAAATTCTAATATACCTGCCAAAACAGCTCTCACATGGACACCGGAGGGAAAGAGAGAACAGGGGCGCCCAAAAACAACATGGAGACGGACCATGGAAGGTGACCTGAGTGCGGCATCTTTGACATGGAAAACTGCACTGAAGATTGCACAGGACAGGAAAGCATGGAAAGTCCTCTCTGAAGCCTCATGTGCCACTAGGCATAACGAGAACTGATGACGATGATGATGAACGTGTCAGTAGAGATGAAAAGTTCTGACAGGAAACGTCTATAAAATAGTTGTATTGCCACAAGGGGTGCCATCTAGGGCTTTTGCTCCAACCATGAAAATGAGTACTGCAGTGCCAGCTGTAATCCTAACAGCTACTAGTCCATGATACTTGTGTTTGTGGCAATGTTGCCAAATTGTGCTGTTGACTGATTCATTAGCGTTCTGGGTGTAGCCACCTAGACATTTTCTTAACAGCTCAGTGTTGGATAGATCTCTGAAAACTGGCTTGGGAACATCCACAATTGCCGCAGCAGGGTATTTATATGTGTATAATTCTTTTCTGTGTCGGTAACAACATCTGCTTTACATGAGCACCAACTAATTTTGCAGAGATTGTAAACAGACTTTTGATCACTGTACAGCTTGCGAAAATGTATCGCCTAAACAGCCTTTAGCATTCCTTTCAAGTCATTCTTATTACCTCTAACTGCATTCCCATAAAATTTTTGAATAGAATTAATCTGTGTGTAAGGAAGCCTTCCCTTTCCATCAATATTCTTCTCATATGATAGTTTCTTTCCCTTCCCCCCAAAATTCTTGATCTTGCGTAGTCGGGTACACATTTTTTGTGTGTGTGTGTGTGTGCATGGGCCCAACACATTCAATCTTAACAACAGGAGTCTCACCGAACTTTGAATCAGAAACTCTTTTAAAGCTGTCTGTGTCACCATCTCCAAGCACCTTATATCCTATCATTTATTAGTTTATTTGTGCACTTCGGTACAGGCGGCGGAAGATTCGTTATTCCACAACATATTTGCAAGTCCGAACAGTCACTTCCTGCACAGCACATAGCAAAAACAGCTTGCTAGTTGACTGAGCGTACTTTTACGCTGTTGCTGTAGACGCCACTTATTTGACGGTTGGATTGAAACATGGTCTGTCTTTTTATAATTCTGGTTGCTGCATACAAACTCAAATTGACTATTAGTCTTTGTCTGTCATTCTCAGTAAGTCTGACGTAGTTGTAACAAAATGCAAAAACCAGCTGTGATGAAATCTGATGACATCGAATATCCAGGTCTACAATCCTGTACCCTTCACTGTCACAGATAGAAAAACTGCCTCATCATATTCATCTAAATCTGTATCTGGATCATCATCAATGCCATAAAGGTCGTTGATTTTTATCGATGACCGACTGTGAGTGGGCTCAGTACTGTGAATGTGGCAACTTTGGTTCTGGTTCTACTATTATTATTACCACTACATTGACATATGCACAAAATTACTTGTAGGAATTTCAATGTTTACATGTACGTCGTTCTCAATAGTATGGTTTAAATCTGATTATCTATATCCCTATGTAGCACTCATAAACCTTTTCAAGTGAAACTTTCGCTTCCTAGAATATATTCAATACATTTTACCACTTGACATTGTTTAGAACATCACTTATACAAATGATTTCAGAGCAAACAAAATGTAAACACGCTTCCACGAAGGCAGCCATTATGATTGTTCCATACACGGATCGTTTAATGTAAGAAAACTGTTAGGCTGACCATCACAAAGAATGTACAAAGAAAGAATATGAATTACAAAAAAGTACAGGCAAGGCAGAGCAGCTAACGACGATATTTTCAATAGGAAAAGCATGTCAGGGAAATGCCTAGAGTACAGCGTAGTTTTATGCTTGTTTCAGATACTCTAGAAACGACTTGGTTCAATGTAAAACAAAATTCTGGAACTTCCTAAGAGAAATAAAAATTTCAAAAAATTGTATCCATTTAACTTGAGCGGTTATATCGCTAACAACAAGCAGGTGTACGAAAAACTGGCGAAATAACATACTTGTTAGAAGTAAAAAAAAAAAAAAAAAAAAAAAAAAAAAAGAAGTTGGATATAGGCTCTAAATCTCTATATAGGGGTATTATCTCTCATCATACCTCTTCAAAACATGCTTACAGAAGGTGAAAACAGAACAAACAGAAACACAAGTTTTATGATAACTGTTTCAACTTTGACCCATTTTTTACTGATGAAAATTAAAAACTCAAAACTCACGTGTGTATTAATTCAGTCCTCATATAAACAATTCTAATTAATTAGAAGAAATTTGTGAAAATACACAGTGAAGATGAAATAATAATTATTTCATTATTATTATTATTATTATTGACTTATAAAGAGGAAACGTTCACAGCCAAAATTGAATGTCATCCAGAAACTACGATCAACAGTGAAAATATTGAAAATGTCACGAACTAAAAACATTGCCTCCATAATTAACAATAGGATTCTTCTAAAGAAGCCACAACCAATAGAATCAGCGTTATCATTTTTTGGGATAAAACATCAGGAATCAAATAGAGGGTTAAAAACAATTGTATAACATGCATCTTCCCTGTGCTGAACTGCAACTTTGAATTATAATTGTAACCGTTTCGCAATCCTTTTCTCATTTTTGGCGTTCTTCTTCTTCTTCTGCCTTTCTATCCCCCAATAGAGCATAGGCCTTCAAGCAACTCACGCCAAGTCGTTCTATCCTTCGCCATTGCATGTCCTCCCCATCTTTCTATCTTCATTCTCCAGCTCTCTTCTCCATGTGTTTTTTGGCCTTCCTTTATTCCTATGCCACTGTGGGTTTCAATGCAAAGACAATCTAGTTATGCTGTTCTCCTGTTTCTCAGTGTGTGTCCTATCCAACGCCAGCGTCTTTTCCTCATCTCTTGGTCTACTGGAGCCTGTTTATTTCTCTCCCAAAGCTCTACATTAGTTATTATATCATACCATTTAATTCCCACTATTCTGCGCAGGCACCAGTTAATGAATGTCTGTAATTTATTAGTAATTGCCTTAGTTGTTCTCCATGTTTTTGCCCCATACACAAGTAATGATTAGATTTTTGGCGTTTCTCTGAACTTTTGGTTTTGTCCAGAACTAGAATTTTGCATAAAAATCTACTTTAAAGATCAGCTTTATGTGTTTGTAGACTTTTAGTGCCTTGCCTCAGGCAGATGTACTCAAACTTCAAAGAAAACAGCATAATTTGTCGATTTTTACGACATACATGTTTAGGGGCAGTAGGTCTATCCCCCCTCCCCCTTTTTCCCCTCCAAATAATTTGACCCTGAAAATACATGTGGAATTTCGCAATCAAATAAGATGTATTTTTGAACTACTATAATATTCAAATTTGTTGGGAATTCCATCAGTCCCAAAGAAATTAAAACCAGACATTCTGCTCGACATAGACGTCGAGCAGAAATTCCTCGGAAACAGAAGTGCTTTAACCACATAAGAAGTCACAAGCAGTTTAGATAGAGAGAAGCTGCATTGTATGGATCAACGAAGACAAGAAAAGACTCACCAGCAAACAGACTGACACTGACTGTTGAAGCAACAACGAACTTTATTTCCAGAGGGTCAAACTAGGGCAAGCAGACCCGTCTTTCGTTCTGCCCTTTAAAACACTTTTCTTTTTCGCTTTAGCATCACGGTCCTTTTCACACTGAAGCTGAAGAGAACAGATCCCTGGCAGAGTGAGCACTTCAGTCAAAACTCTTATGATGTGAAGACAAATATCAATGATGTTGTGATTTACACGGATAGACCAGTTACCAGGGGCAAGCGAAACACTTGAGCGTTCACTGCGAGCGCAAACGGAAAGGTAAAGGTGAGACTTCATTGCACTAGGGTGCATTCCACATGCCCAGTCTCTCTCCGCAAAGCGGCTATCTGCCTGCCAAGAGTGTCGCACAGAGTACGACCTCCGTAGCTCCGGTGACGATCCAATGAATCTCGGTAAAAATTGCACCTGTGAACTGAACTGGGTCGCCGTGAAACGAACCCATGAACTTCAGAGCTAGAGGAAAACGTCTTGGTCACTTCGCCCTTAGACCTCTGAACGCAAATGTAAAAATTATTAAAGAGTGTAGTTGTTAGAACCAGCAGCCACACAACAATGACACTGATATGCTGGGTGCTCAAGAATTCACTCATGCTTGAGATTCAATAAATACGCTCAAGACAATACAGGCCGGCTTTATCAGAAAAGAATGGATTCTTAAATGCACCACAAAAAACTCACCTAACTGTTATCTTTGTGCAGCGCTATGCAGGTGTTTAAAGCAGCGAGCGTGCAGATTATCTGGCAGACAAGGCGGTTACCACGACTGGTCAGGCACTGGACAGAATGGAAGTTTTTAAAGGCATGCGAGCTCCATATCAATATGTTATGCAATCTTTCTTTGTCCATTGAGACGAGAAAAAGAATTCTTAAGAGCTATATAAATCATCTACCGGAATAAGGATTTGAATCATGGACAGTTAGTAAATTAGTGAAAATTTATTTGAAAGCTGCGGAGATGTGGTTTTATAGAAGAATGATGAGAATACCCTGACAGATAAAAAGACTAATGATGACGTCTTGAAAGAAACTAACTGAGGAAGAGAACTGATTGCCCACATCAGAAAGATACAATCTGATGAGAAAAAGAAAACCGGACTACACTGTGAAGGTAGGAAAACTGAAGGAGAGGAGAGGCAAAGGGTGACCGAGAGAACAGATGCTGGACAGTTCGACATCATGGCATGAAAAATCATCTGTGTCAGAGTTGACTGAAAGTACACGTGACAGAAGGTTGTGGATAGACTTGACTACCAACCCACACAGCATGGAATTTACGAAAAATAAGAGTTGCACATCGCTGAGAAGATCATGATAACAAGCAGGACTCATTAGCCTTGTGCAGATTTGTGGACATGAGGGTGCAACTTGGACTAGGCTGATATGAACGATACAAAAAGGGCACAAAGCCTCTGGTTAATCAACATAGAACGGGCGCGATCAGTGGTTCTGAACTTGCGGAGCTTCAGAGGAGGAGACCGGAGCACTTATGGACCTGTCCGGAGTGCTGTGATAATTTTTCTCACTGATCACTAATTACTTATCACTTATCTTTCACACGGCACTTTAAGTTTATAAATAAAGCAAGCTATGTTGTATAGCAAAATGCGCAGAAGGAATGTCAAGCAAAAGAAAATGCATCGATGGCAAATCCCTACCTTTAAACATGCATGCGAAAACATACACGAGGAACACACAAGCAAGTTAGACGTACAAACAGAAACACACACACACACACACACACACACACAAACACTTACCAACACGGAGGCGCACACATTAAAAACACAAACACAGACACGCAGATACACAGAAGCATACACACTTTCACATATAAACACAACAAACACACACCCAGAAACCACACGTGCACACACACACACACTTGAAGCTGCGATGGAGAAAGCAACTGGTATTGATGGAGGAGAAGTAGGAGGAGGAACAGAACGACGACGACGACTAAAAGAATAAGAGGGGGAGGAGGATGTAGAAGAAGAAGAAGAAGAAGAAGAAGAAGAAGAAGAAGAAGAAGAAGAAGAAGAAGAAGAAGAAGAAGAAGAAGAAGGAGAAGAAGAAGAAGAAGAAAAAGAAGAAGAAGAAGAAGAAGAAGAAGAAGAAGAAGAAGAAGAAGAAGAAGAAGAAGAACAAGAACAAGAACAAGAACAAGAAGAAAAAGAAGAAGAAAAAGAAGAAGAAGGAGGAGGAGGAGGAGGAGGAGAAAACAAAAAGAAGAAGAAGAAGAAGAAGAAGAAAAAGAAGAAGAAGAAGAAGAAGAAGAAGAAGAAGAAGAAGAAGAAGAAGAAGAAGAAGAAGAAGAAGAAGAAGAAGAAGAAGAAGAAGAAGAAGAAGAAGAAGAAGAAGAAGAAGAAGAAGAAGAAGAAGAAGAAGAAGAAGAAGAAGAAGAAGAAGAAGAAAGAAGAAGAAGAAGAAGAAGAAGAAGAAGAAGAAGAAGAAGAAGAAGAAGAAGAAGAAGAAGAAGAAGAAGAAGAAGAAAGAAGAAGAAGAAGAAGAAAAGAAGAAGAAGAAGAAGAAGAAGAAAAAGAAGAAGAAGAAGAAGAAGAAGAAGAAGAAGAAGAAGAAGAAGAAGAAGAAGAAGAAGAAGAAGAAGAAGAAGAAGAAGAAGAAGAAAGAGGAGGAGGAGGAGAAGAAAAAGAGGAAGAAGACGAAGAAGAAGAAAGAGAAGGAGGAGAAGGAGGAGAAGAAAGAATGAAAAGGAGGAGGAGGAGAAGAAGAAAAAGAAGAGGAAAAGAAGAAGAAGAAGAAAAAGAAGAAGAAGAAGAAGAAGAAGAAGAAGAAGAAGAAGAAGAAGAAGAAGAAGAAGAAGAAAGAGGAGGAGGAGGAGAAGAAGAAGAAGAAGAAGAAGAAGAAGAAGAAGAAGAAGAAGAAGAAGAAGAAGAAGAAGAAGAAGAAGAAGAAGAAGAAGAAGAAGAAGAAGAAGAAGAAGAAGAAGAAGAAGAAGAAGAAGAAGAAGAAAGAGGAGGAGGAGGAGAAGAAAAAGAAGAAGAAGACGAAGAAGAAGAAAAAGAAGAAGAAGAAGAAGAAGAAGAAGAAGAAGAAGAAGAAGAAGAAGAAGAAGAAGAAGAAGAAGAAGAAGAAAGAGGAGGAGGAGGAGAAGAAAAAGAAGAAGAAGACGAAGAAGAAGAAAGAGAAGGAGGAGAAGGAGGAGAAGAAAGAATGAAAAGGAGGAGGAGGAGAAGAAGAAAAAGAAGAAGAAAAAGAAGAAGAAGAAGAAGAAAAAGAAGAAGAAGAAGAAGAAGAAGAAGAAGAAGAAGGAGAAGAAGGAGAAGAAGAAGAAGAAGAAGAAGAAGAAGAAGAAGAAAAAGAAGAAGAAGAAGAAGAAGAAGAAGAAGAAGAAGAAGAAGAAGAAGAAGAAGAAGAAGAAGAAGAAGAAGAAGAAGAAGAAAATGAAAAAAATAGCACACTTTTTCGCTCACAAAATCTTCTTTTCTTCTCACGTCTCTCCCCCTTTCTTTTTTTCACATCATAAATATATTGAAGAAACAAATGAAGCCCAGTCCTGACAAAAAGGAACAACAAGAAAGCGCTAGATCAGCAGATTGTTTCCTTTCTCCTTGGCCCACTTGGGACAGTTCTCACCTCAAGGTCTCTCTTCTGGAGAAATTCGATATCCCATAATTTTAAACACAATCTGTTTGAAAACATCGCGAACGAAATTATCAAGTGACCCGGAAGAAAAGAAAATACAATAGGAAGAAGAGCAGAAAAAAAACAAACCTGGCGCATGAGGGACACATGGAATATACAGATAACACTGAACAGCACGATGGGGAAATTTATAACCCTGGGATCTTGTGTGGAAGATTTATCATCATCTGGTACCGTCATCTCCTATTTTAGACAGCTGTGTGATATAAACACAAAAACCCAGTTGTTAAGACCGCAGAGCCCTAGAAATACACAAAGGCGCAAAGACGAACACGCACAGACACACAGCGACAAAGTATGAATTCCCGTTTGTTGTCGTGTGATCTGAAGCATGCATGATCGTCATGGCTCCAACACTGATTTGTTGCCCCACAGCCTTTGGTATGAAGGACTCTGGAAAATGAGACATGGGTTTTTAAGTGCTTCTAAGACAGACCTTTAGTGTTATTTCCTGTCGCTGGGAGCGTCTCTCTGGACTTGTGGAGGTTGAAGCTGATGGAAGATCCCGCTCGCAGACGAATGCGTGTAATAGACATGAAGCTAGTGAATACACGCGGCTCCAATCAGCCATGTTCGGGGAGTGCTAGAGTGCAAGGGATTTTCTATGTACAGTGTGAGTAAAAAAGTGTAATATTAAGGGAAACAGTTGAGGCAGAAAATCTTTGTCAAACGCCACCCTTCAGACATCCCCCAGACATGCCCTTCACTGCGGTTCTGTCACCTACCTAGAATAAACAGGTAGACACTTAGCGATACACCATATTTATCTAACTCGATGAGCAACCTACACTTAATGCCATCAACAGATTATCATCGGGTGAATTAGCTTTTAGTCTGGATTTGGCATTATCTAATCGTCTCCCCCCCCCCCCCTCTCTCTCTAATAAGTCAAAAAGGACCCTTTTCCACGCATTTAGGGCATAGGGCACATAGGGCTATACCTGAGAGACAAGGTCACTTTTGAAAAAATAGTACGGCTCCGTCTGGACCTGAACCTACGACTCTTAAATCCGCAGGTGAGGGCATAGCCGCTACACCATGGCAGCTCCCTCTCTAAAGATTAATAGATTGGTACTTCAATTTTAGGCGACCACATCTCGTCGGCTTCGAGATTTCGTAGGGGTCTCCCCAGACAGTACCTTGTTATATGGTGTTGGGGTTAAATAATTAGCCAGTACTACTAACTCTAACGCTAACATCCCCCCCCACCCCCCCCCACCCAAAACTATAGGACTTCTATTGATATCCCTCCCTCTCGAAGCCGACGAGATGTGGTCGCCTAAAATTAAAGTACCAACAGTTTTAATTGGATGTCCTCTGTGTCTTGTGTCCCAATTCCTGTTCAGCATTTTGAGTAATAAACGCGTAGCGTAATTATGTGCACGGGCGAGTGATGTGGAAGACAAAATGTATCATTGCTTTCTGTTGATATCCATGCTATAGGATACAGCTGCTCTTTACATATGTTTTATGCATGCCTTTTTGTTGATGTGTCTGTGTATTATGCATTGCGGCTACGCCGATCTGGGGAGGGGAGGGGGGGGGGGGGGCTAGAAAGCATGGTACCAGGAAAGAGAGGCAGGAGCTGATCAACACGAAGAGTGGCAAAGGATATAAGTTACACACTGAGTAGGAAAAAAGTTGACGAGGCGAAACTGCTGGCGAGAGAATGAATTTCTTCCAGATAAACCGTGATGAGAAAGATATTCTGCAAAGAAACTTCTACACCAATGGTTCTCAGTCTATCTAATGCCCTGACGCTTTACTAAGTTTCTCATGTTGTGACGACCCGCAAGAATAAAGTTATTTTCCTTGCTACTTCATAACTTCAGTGAATATGTGTTTTTCCATCATCTTAGGCGATCCTTGTGAAAGGGTCTTTCTACCCCCAAAAGAATCGCCACTCACGGGCTGAGAGTCGCTTTCCTACAAGATGAGCATGTTGAATTCTTTAAATATTTGGTGGCATTTTTTTTTTTTTTTAGTTTGAGAGCTACGATGATGAACAAAGGTCTCTCCAGATTGTTCCGATATTCATGAAATAATGAATGACGGACTGAATGAATGAATGTATAAATGAATGAAAGATTCATCAGTAAATACATCTCCCATTTGTGTTCGCCTCTATATTATGTAGGAAACGACGAGTTTCCTATTATGAGAGTGGCAGTGGTAATTTAAATTTACAACACAGCTCTCCTGTCCCAGGCGAGAGAGCCGTATCTCAGATGTGTACTTACACTCTATGGAATCAGTGTATCCATCTATGTATACCGTGTCCTGAAGCACTGTTTACTTGATTCCAGATAGTCTTTGCATTATCATAAGTAGATCACCGTCCAAAAGCGCGGCAGCAGCCATTCTCACAGCCTGCTCATTACCCTACACATGTAAATATCTGCAGAGAACATACGACATTCCCCAGCAATAAACATAGTCAGGTAATGTACTTCACATATAGCAAACAGTTTCACTGTTCTGGTGCTTTCTTCAATTTTCCACGACACGAAAACAGATTCAGAATAGAATATAATTGCTCATTTTCTAATTCATTATTTCTTGCCGTTGTTCAAGATTGATCGGATTTTTTGTGCCGTCAAGTTATTTTCTTTTCTTTTCTTGTAACCCCTCCGACACAATAATGACATTTGTTTACACAGATAACTTAGGGTCCAGCCCCAGACCTCTTGATGTGGACAAAAATGTAGCTTTAATGAGGTTATAGGGGCCGAACATTTCCGGAGTAGAGACGGGGGTGGAGCACGGAGAATGTTCTCGGAAGCAGACACGACAAGGACAGATAATTAGAGAGCAAAGCCGTCAGACGGAGAACAATTTGTTCGGCAATGGCAACTTGATTAGGGAAATAAATGGTTCGGACATTGGAGATCGTTATTTGCGAGTTAATGAGGCCGTGTCTCTTCTCATTTTCTGTGCTTTAATGTGAACAATTTCTCGGCTTTTCTGACGCCTGACTGCTTAATCTTGTGTCAATGGGGGCGATCCCAAGTTGTTCAGGAGGGGCACACGTATTTCGTTTTTGATTATAAAGATAGTTACGTATCCATTACAGAACTAAACCTAGAATTTGTTGGGCTTTTGTGGTTTTTCTAGGCAAATTTACGTCCAGTAGTTTGCCGCTGCTCACTGGGCGGTCGGCTTCTTGATACCAATGCCGGAAAAAAAAAACCGCAAGGAGCAAAGCCCGCAGCTGGGATCGAAGCCGGCATCCCGGCATTGCATTGGTCTACCTCTTCCCCTATTCTCCTCTGCTGAGCCTTTTAGAAGTATTACTTTTGAGACATATATATTGTCCAATTACTAAAACAAACAAAAGTGTCGCACAGGGGGATACAGAGAAATACAGATGAAAATGTGTCATATTTGCAGAGACAATCGCAAGAACCGATACATGTACTTTTAGACAGATAGGATGCACACAAAAATAAACTAGTAGAAAGATAGACTGATGGACAGACAGACAGACACAGAGAAGCATAGACGGGAAGGTTGTCATAGCTAAATAGACGATTATGACTTCTCTTTGCACTTTGTATAAACAGACAGACAAACATGCAGTCACACCCAAACACACACACATAAGCTCACACAAATATATTTATTTATATATATCTTGTTAAATCTCAACAGCGGGGGACACAACAAATGTTTATACAAACAGCGGGGGACACAACAAATGTTTAGACAAACAGCGGGGGACACAACAAATGTTTAGACAAACAGTGGGACAGACAAATACATATTTGGATAAACATATGTAGAAAAAACACAAACACGCAGTATCCGGACTCTCGTCTGCCGACCTGAAAGATTTTAGGTCGAATCCGTATCCAAGGTTAGTTGCGTATCCTTTACAGGACGTTGCAGAACCAACCCTAACAGCTGTTGTGTGGTTTTTCTAGGCAAATTTACGTCCAGTAGTTTGAATCCTTATCCAGACAGCTGTTATTTAAAAACTGATCTTGGCTGCCAGGTAGACCACGCGTATAATGGGTGAGAGGAAATATTCTGCAAGGTAAACGGCTGCCGAAGTCAATTTGATGAGGTCATTGAATTGTCTGAACACACTTCAGCAAATACCTCGAAACTCCTGTGTGGATCAATACGATATTTTGCATGTGGGTTAGATTTCCCAGGTCTGTGTGAATTTTTTGACTTTAGAAACTGTATTCTACCAAATAGGAAGCGGTTACGGAATATTTATACCCACATGTTTAAACGAAATCCACTTGACACACACGCACGCACACACACACAAACACTAACACACACACAAACAATTTATTACAAAAACAACCTTAACTGATGAGAATCGTGCTGACGGCTACGACTTGGCTATAAACTACACACCAAGATTCCTTGGAGAACGAAACACAATCTGCTTTTTATATGTTTCAAGTCAGGAATCAGATCAAAGAAATGAATGCTATCTATATAATGAGGAAAACATTTAGGCAGATAGGACAGCGCCTTTTGTCTCGTCTGTAAAGTTTGATAACTCTGTCTCGTATAAATCTGTTTGTGTCTTCTTCTTATGGCTTCCGTCTTCGGTGTCTTGATCTTCTGTAGGTCGTTTTTCTTTAGCACTCTCAGATTCTGTACTTGATTCTGTTGCAGTTGAACTGGCTTTATTTATGGTTTCTTCTTTTGTTTCCTCTGACTTTTCTTCCTCTGTAGTTTTTCCCCCTCTACTTTCAGAGACTCTTCAGACTGTGCCTTCACATCTTCCACTGTTTTTGCAACAATGGACACGGATGGTTTACAGTTTCATAGGTGCTGCTGTTTTCTTGATGGGGTGAATGTCTTTGCTTGTTGTTTGATTGATAATTTGTGTACGCATAAAAATCCAATATACAGTCATTGACACATCAAGTGCTGTTTGTTTGAAAATCATTTCGCATGAGCAGCAATGCCTAGTAATAATTTTGATAGCTTATCCAGCATACAATAAAAAAATCCACAACTCACAGGAGAGTAATGATGTATGACAACATGATAGTAAGACACCGATGAAACGAGATCTAGTTTAATGCTTGGAAAATTATCGTTACCCTTAACTGTAAGCATGTTGACTGTTTGCTTGGAATCTGTGTCTGTTTTTTCATACACTGCAAATAATGGGGGGAGGGGGGGGGGAATTACATGCTTCTTTGCGTTTAAAAAAAACTGTTTTACACGGAAATAATTCTTATAAAGTTGCAAACCGAATTGCAACAATTTACACCGAGCGGTGAGGCGTCGGTGGCTTAGGCGTTGCGAATCCGAACTCGCAAATCCAACATACCGCGATCAAAACCCACTGCTGACTGCGTAGATTTTTATCATGGTATGAAGCGTCGCAGGTCGACCGAGCCTAAGATGGTTACCATGATGTATGTCATAATGCTGACCACATTACCCAACTAGTACCGATTCGTCTGTAAAAATGTGGGTGCTCTTCCCATATGCCTGATGCGCCTAAAGACGTGAAATGGATCTTTACTTTACTTACACTGAGCAGTTACTGAGTTACATATTTTTAAAACTGAGCATGCCTTCTGGAAAGGTCAGTAGCAGCGATACGCAGATGATTAATAACGTAATAAACAAAAAAAGTAAAGGACCCTTTTCCACGCCTTTAGGCGTATAGGGCATATAAGGTTAGACCTATATTTGTATAGACCAATTGGCACAAGATGGGTGATGTGGTCAGCATCACGTCGGTTGCCTCTACTTCACAG
>CAJHNH020002467.1:10000-17500 GCA_905116865.2 Candidula unifasciata | reverse complement strand
ACGCAGTTTTACATGGTGATGATCATGATGATGATTCGTGTTTACTACGACATTCTTGAGTGTGTCGGCATGTACATTTCCTCTAGGTCCCGGGTACATAGCGTCCTTTTGTCCAGGTGTGTTGGGAAATGAGCAGACAGATAGACACCGGCTCTGCATCACTGCAAACTGGTGAATGGGAAGCTGGATGGTGTGAGGGCCCTTTGGTAGCGAGTGAACAGTGCCAAGAAACAGATAGATCAATACAATCTGAGGAGAGTGGCACTGCGAGGAGTTACAAGGGAATCTGGCTGACGCTTGACACTCCAGGGAAAGGCTAGGCGGATATACAGTCAGAAAGTTGCTGGTACCATCGGAATTTTAACTCTTCGCTAGCTGCTGAAGATGGGGACCGAGCGCTTACGTGGGTGTCCCGAGTGCTGTGATGTCGATTCCTAATTAAACATGTCCTCTCGCGGTGTATGACTATAGTATTGAATTTCTCTAAACATTTTTCTTATTCTCCCTCTCAGTATTACTTACAATGTCTGGCTGCATTATTCTTTACAAAAAAAAATAAAGCATGATTTTATATTGCTTAAAATCTTTAAGACGCATTAAAATTGAATGACAAGGGAAACAGCTATGCATAATCCGACTAAAGAGAAGATGGCTTTTAAACACGGAAGATAGAAAAATGAGGCAAGGGAAGAGAGAAGAAAGACAAACCGTGGAGAATAAAACACGAAAACTATAGAGGGAAAAAAAAGTAAAACCCCAGAGCAACAAAGGCACGGCTGATTCTAGAGAACCCTTGTATTATATTAGCGAGTTCATCCAGTGCCGAAGCCTCCAACATTTGCACTCCGTAGAATTGTTTGTCAATAATGATGATTGTTTTCCTCGCGGTTCGAGGGCCCAGGAAAAACGACAGCTTATGATCCTGATTGATTTAAAAAAGAAAAAAAAATTACAATTTTATGTAAATGAGATGTGACGTCTTTCGCCTTAAAAAGAAATTGGGTGGTTATGGGAAGTCTAGAAAGTTTCCGGGGGAAATAAGCGAAAACATGGGCACAATAATGATGAAGACGGCGATGTTGTGGGGAGTGATGCTAATCTGTTAATGGGATGCAGGATAGGGCCGTGGGACTGGAGCAGTGTCCAGGTGTAATCTGTTTATTCAGTTCTAGGCTCGCAGCGGAAATTGATTATGGTGATCCGGGGAATTACCGGCTTCTCTCATCGTGGCAATGTAATTTTCTCATGTCTGTTCTGTCACTTGAGGGAATCGCACTGCCTGTCGTCTTCTTCGCTCCTTGCTTCTATTAACTGCTTATTATGACAGATTATTTTGCCTCATTGCCTTTCACTCTGTGTCAATAATATCCTATCTCCTCAAATTCTGATTTATCTCTGGAACGACTAGAGACAAAACCTAAAACGATCCAACGGGTATAGAGGCCCTACGTGGAGGTGTTATGGCTAGAAAGGCTACTTTATTGGTCCGTGGTTTTGGATCAGGGACAATGCAGATGTCAGGCAGTAGGCAAGGAATATGCCAAGAAGTAGGAAAGGTATATGTCAAGCAGTAAACAAAGAATATGCCATCAGTAGGAAATTACAATGTTAAAAAGTAAGAAATGACTATACTAAACAGTAGGAAATGACTATTCCAAACAGCAGGAAATTACAATGTTAGACAGTAGGAGATGACTATGTAAAGCAGTAGGCAAGGAACATGTCAAGTAGTAGGCAAGGAACATGTCAAGTAGTCAGCATAGAACATGTCAAGCAGTAGGCAATAAACATTAAGCAGCAGAGAGTAAATACAGTAAACCTTGGCGACGTATTCAGCGAAAATACCAGCAAAAGAGACTTTTGCAATGAGATTCCAACAAAGAAACACAATCAGCTCGAGGTCGACAGACAGAAAATGTGGAATGTATTTCTGAAAACAAACAAAAATATCGCCTGCCTAAATCTTAGACTTCGGTGGTGATTGTGTGGTTTAACTTGAACTTTTTGAAATTCGAATTGAAACCCGAGGCAACGTGATGTGTATGTTTCCGTTGCAAGGATTAATGTTATGTGTGTCAATAAATGTTGATGTAGACGCTGTAGTAGTGCCGACATTTTTACATGCTGATAAATACGCCAAGCAATAGCGTGTATCATACATTACATGTGGATTCATTTTTTAAACGTATTTCTCTCAAAAATTCTAACAGTTGACAGCAAAGGAACCAAACCATGTAAGTATAGGTTTAATGTTAGATGTTCTCTTTACTGGCAATCATTCCGATGATTAGGACATGACAACTGCTAAGCATATATTAGGTGCTTCACTTCGGATATGTGGAATCGAGTACAACGTGTAATGTATGCATGTTAACAAGTAACTGGACCCAAATGTGCAAGTTGGCTAAAGCGTGCCAGATGAAATAAACATCAACATTATGAATGAAGCTTTCGAGAGCACGGGAGGGTAAATAGGCTATTTAAACTTAGAGGGATTGAGAGAAGTCAGTCTTGCTTTCGATGCTGAAAGTGTCTTTTCGTGTGGCGCTTGAGGAGTGCTAGTTGAGGGAATCTATGAATTACGCAATGTTATGTGAAGCAGCCAACTGGTGCCCAAAGACCTAGCTATCAACTTCCTGACAAATGGATCAAGACAGTTGTCTGCTGTGGAATGAGCGTTTCTGCTCATGTAACTTTGGTCAGCCTAAAGTGTTTAACATTGGAACTGCATTGTTGGGTGACTATTTTAAAGTTACGAACATGTAGATGTAGCACGTGTAGCCAATCTGATCACCCCTAGACGTTAAACTACTGGCTCCCTTACGGAGGTGAACATCGTTGCAGCAAATAAACATTTCGTATCAGCTGTTTTGTGTTCTCAACTGTTTGTTGGTGTTCAGGATTGATGTACTGACCTATCTGTAAGTGCACCTGGGCAAGCTGCATGTTCTGAGCCAAGCAGGTGCATCGCCATAGGTCCTGATCGAATAGTAGCTCCCCATTTACATTCAGCTGGACCACCAAGACTCCCCGGTAGGGTTCCGTGGCCCAATTTTAAAAGATAAATATACCAACTACCCCTAACAAGCATGTCGTTAAAGGCTACTATTTAATTTAGTTTTGTCCTTCGAAGTCAGTCTGCACACAGATAAGCAAAATAAGTAGAAGTCGTGTTCTAGAATAAGATCTAAGTCCAGAAGTGGATGAAAAGTAACGGCTCTAAGCCGAACTTTACGGCCGCTGAAAGTTAAGAAGAACAAGGGACATTAAGACACAGCTAGTCAAAGAAAGAAACAAAGAAGTTTACCAACACATATCAGACAGTACTAACCATTTTTATCTACATACGTCAGACAGTATTAACCTTCATTACCAACATAGGTGAGACAGTACTAACCATCATTACCAACACACGTAAGACAGTACTAACCATCATTGCCAACACACATGCGACAGCACTAACCACATCTAACCATCATTACCAACCTCCGTGAAAGAGGCCAGAGAAGCCTACCACTGTCTTCAATGAGTCTTCGACTTGATTGGACGAGCGGCACACTGCTTGTTCTTTCGGTCGTTCTCTGTTTATTCATTGTCTGTTTATATTATTTTTTTACGGTGGATGACCCTATTCCATATTCTGTTAGTATGTACACTAGCATGTCTGTATCTAGGCATGTCTTGTAGGTTTCTGTGGAGGTACGTGCGCGCATCCAGGTTAGTGCGCCCATGTGTACTTCATCAGCTAGCGCACGCACGGCATAAAAACAGAGCCCAACTACTTTTCACATCATTTTGCATTAGAGAGACGAGTGGAGGTTGTGAAAATTTTGTTTTTTGGTGGTTGTTGGGGTGGGGGAAGGGGGAGGGGAAAGCAGATAGGAGACAAATATTTAATTACAAAAAAAAAAAAAGCCAGATTCTTAGAGCGATCCTGCAGGACACAAAAACACGTGGCCAGAAATTTTCAATTTTGACATTATTGTTGCATCGGAAATGTATTGACTTCAAACGAATATTTTCTCTAATCAGCGTCAACAAATCTCTATTCTCTATATATTGACTCTGTCGAGAATCCATTTTCCATTCCGATTGTGTCCCCTGAAGGAACTCTCTAGTCGGCCATGTTTCCCGGAAGCAGTGATTTCACCATCTCAGTGCAGTTGCCTCCTTGTCCAGGGGTGAAACACAGCCCTAACATGGCTCTCTTTTGTTTAATATCATTGGAACAAGTCCTCGCCGCCGCAATGTTCCACTTGTCAAGTGCTTTCTTCTCATTGTCTCGTCAATCGAAAGTCAAATGAGAAATTCCTGCAACTGGCAAGTTCACAGAAGCCTGTCATGGAAATGTGCCACAGAAAGAAATCAGTTTTCAATTGCAGAAAATGAAATCACGGGCACACTTTCTTTCTTTTCTTTTTTCTGATTTCTGCCTATAAAAAAAAATATGTCCTAGACAAACAATTGAAGTCAGATGGAAGAGTATACAGACAAACATATACACAGATAGGTGGAGCAGTCGCGATGTAGGGGTTAGAAGTTCGCTTCTGGGCCCAAAGGTGGTGGTTTCAAAACCACATCGAGCCATTTTTTTGGGGGGCTGCCATGTTGACTTAACCTAACTGAGTACCAGGTGAGGTCCCAGGAAGTAAAGGCGGTCGCTAGGATGCCGACTGGTCTAGTATTATATAGGTATTACATATCTAAAACGCCTAAAGGTGTGGAAAGGGATCCTTAACTCTTGCACGTAGATAGAGAGACAACAACAAACATGAATCCAACAAACAGCCGGTAGGTAAATGAAAGCATTGAGACACGAATAAATAGGCGAATAAATGCACTGACAGACAGAAGGAAGAATAATCGAGGAACCGATGACTGACTGACTAAATTTCTACCTACCAGGTCATCACACAAGCGATAAACACCCGATGACACAAAGTGCCACCATGCGGATGAGGATCACAGTGGAGAGGTCCCAGAAACCGCGTTCAGACATTTGGCCATAATGATGACCTGCCTATATTGCGGCCCTTGACAAAAGCCAGAGTGGGGCTTCAAATAACAAAAAATTACGCCCTAATAAGGACGTATGAATAACGGTAATAATGAACCGATGAACAAAGCTCAGAAAGAAAATTACAGACCTCTGTAGACAGATACATAGATATACATCAAGAATGTGCAGACACACAACTCTTTTTTGAATTTACACACATTTTCAGATATCAAAGTTCTAGGGCGACGGAACTGGGAGGTGGTGTGCGTGTGTGTGCGTGAGAGGAGGGTGCCAGGGCTGGTCCTTTTCACCTCTCTGCATAGATCACAATTGTAGGTGTGAAAGGTAAGGGTTGAGCGCCCTTGCCCCACAGACTGTTTGTTTGTTATCGCCCCTGCCAATGCTACAAAAACATGCATTCACAAACAACGGCCCTGACGCCACAAGCCAGACCATTTTATACGGCACGCCTAGGAGCGAGAGCACAGTGCATAAATAATCTCATTAAAAATTCAATAGAATATTTCCCACAGCTGAAATTATTAGGTTTCAATCTAACACGCCAACACACAGACATACACACACACATACACACACGCACCAACACACACATCCACACACACACACACACACACACACACAATCTTCTGCCTTTATTTGCTACTTTTGTGTTGTCTGCAATAGTGCGAGCCTGAATGTTTAGCGCCACGTGGCTAATGCTGTCGGATGGAAGGCAGTTAACCTCACCGATGATTGCAACCTGGGTTTTGAACATTAGAACCTACCATCTTTAACCGTTTGACCGTTTGGTTTCAAAAACTATAAATCCCCAAAAAGCATGTCACAAGAGTCGACTAATTGGGGATTTCCTTCGAAATCGGGGTGCATCTGCCAGAGTGGCAAGGAACAACCAGCTGCACACAAAAAACGCCAGTAAAACGGATGTACACGTGAAACTCAGATCCTGGCACAAAGCCCAAGTCCAAATAGACGAACAGTCAGGACTTTCCACTGGAGCTTACAGCAGGTAAAGATGTACCAGGCAAAAAGCATGGTTGACCCCCTACAAAAAAAACAGCATCCAAGGCCCCTCCCCAATTCTAAATGGAAATCCATCAATCACATCGAACCCACGCAAAAAGCATGGTTTTGGTCATCATTCGCAATCCTGAAAGGTTATCACAATCAGGGATCAGGTGCTGCTGTTGTTCTGTGGCATGCATGTGACTAAACCATCAAAGCTTGCATCTTTAATGCTTTTCCCCTGTCCTCTTTCTATAAATTTTGCAAGTTGACACCAAATTCTCGTGTCTGTGCCATGCCTTGAAATATACCTTCTGTAATCAAACAACTAAAATGATAAAATGACAATCTTGTTGTGTATCGTTTTTCTGTCTGTAGCCGTGCAACGACGAATTTAACTTGGTTTAGTTGCACATGCGAAGAAACCTGGCCACTATGTAAAAAAGGACAACGCATCTGGAACTGGTCTAATTTTGGTTTGCCGGACTGAACCTGCGGTCGCCCAGGGCAGGAGACCCACCCAGCTGTGTGTTGTGGCTCCGCACATTAGGCTAAACAAAGTGGGTACAGGCGATTGCGGGGGATGATCAGTTGTCTGGCTGATTTTTTGGTAGTGGTATGTTTCCTAAATTAAATCGGAATTTGTGTCTAGTAGTTAAAATGTGTAGAGATAATCGTGTGTATAATCGCTCGGAGATATTTCGGGTTATTATTGAAGTGCTTGGCACGTTGATATTTGTTAATGTGTGTGCGTGTGTGTGTGTCTGTGTGTGCGTGTGTGTGAAAATAGCGCTTAGTATTGTGCTCAGTTCAGTACAATAAACATCTGTTCAATGTGGTTATTATATTATTCCACTTGTTTCTATTCAGATTAGAACTTGTGGTAAGTGTGCCTAGTTTACAGTTACTGCTATCTAGACTGTACACTAAAGATCTCATGTCTGGGCTAGAATATTTCTCATTGTAGTCCCCACCTAACGAACTCTTTTATTTTTTTCTGGTACTTAGGCTTTCGCTTCTAGTACATTTCCTCGTCTTACAACATGCTCTAGTCTGTAATTTTTAGTAGTCTGCTCTTCAGTTCAGCCACAGATTAGTCTGAGAGTGTCTTTGGCTAATTAAATCTCTGAGACCGATGGTGTTACACGAGGTTTTCTGTAGCCTTCGTTAGCAATACGTTCCTCTTTTTAAGGATCTTTAGTGTACTGAACTTTACTACTGCACTAGTTCTTTTTGTGGACATCTGATGCTACTCTGTTTATAGCGGGAGATGGCCTGGCGGACTGATTGTATGTATGTGGATATGACAGTTTTTTAAATTAATTAAACTAGTGTATTGAAAGTTTGCTCAGTTAAAATGAGATTCCTGTTCTACTCTGAAGTTGTACAAGCTTCCCATGCTGACAGTGAGTGTATCTCTGTGTTGCAGTTAGTTTGTATGATGCAAATTCGCCCACTTCCTTGGTAATTTTCGCTTT
>CAJHNH020002467.1:0-5000 GCA_905116865.2 Candidula unifasciata | reverse complement strand
CGCGGCGAGCGTCTAGCCGCTCGGCCACTGCGACTCCCACTTATCTGTCATAGGGCACTGATTACCAGTCATGTTGAGATTCCCGATCTGCTGCTAGTGACTTGGACAATTCTATCTCAAGGTGTCAATATTATCCTGTGTCCAGCTCCCTTCTGGTCGCACCATTGAGTAGTTTGCCATTGCTCACTTAACGGTCAGCTCTCGGTACCACTGCCTGCAGCTCGGATTGAGTCAGGCACCCAGTCATTACGAAGTGCGTTCGAAACGCCTTAGCCAAACACAATCTCGGAAACCTGTGAATTAATGTAAGTGAAAGTCAAAATATTGTCAAAGTCAGTTGGTAAAACTGTAACTAATAAATTCCTAAACTCAGGTTTTCACCACAGTAATCTCGACACAGTGGTGGCAGTAGTTGGTCTGTTGGATTAATTCTGTGTGATGTAGGGGCTATAACTAGCCAGCAGAGACTGTTTTGTTGCACTTTACAAAGTTATTTCCCTGGATGTATTTCCTGAGATACTGATTAGCGATTTCATTTAGCACAGGAAGACTGAACGGCTAGGGTGTGGCATCTTCTTTATCCACGGTCCATGTCCTTCAGTAACCTTCTGCTGATTGTCTATCCTTACATACAGCTTCTGTCTGGCAACCTTGCCAATCATTAACCATAAACCCATTTGTCTAAAATACTACAACACAAGCCTTTTACTGTTATTGTGTCTTCTCCCGATCACATTTGTGATGTTGTCACGACGGTTTTCAATTGTCACTTATTAGATAAATACGGGTTGATCATTTCTCATAACATGATAACAGGGCTTGGGTATTTGTTTTGACATCCCCGTGACAGTGAGGGAGATAGAATTCGACTATCACGAATAGTGTACAATAATCATTAAGATTTTTTCAGTTTTTTGGGGGGGGCGGAACCTCGGGGGGGGGGGGGGGGGGGGTTCCTATCCTGGAGCAAGATGTCCACACACAAATACAGGGTGTTTGTAAAGTCTTCCTTCAGTTTGTACGTAGAACCAGTCTGAAAAAGACGTACATGGCTTCATCAAAAATATGCTAAAGAAAAGTCATAAAATTATTTACAATAGTTAGTGTTATGATCTCCTGCTGTTTTGTGAAAGCTGGAAAGTGTCAATAATATATTCGTTATAACAGGCGTTGGAAATATCCACCACGGGCTTGAAAACATGACTAAATACGTCCCTTAGTACTGTCAAATATCTTCTACAACGTGTGTGTTATTATTTGTTTTGTTTTTTTCTGTTGATAAAAGCATTCTGTATTGAGTGCCAAGAATTACTCCAGCAGGCGACAGCCATTCAATGCATATTGCTTAACGATTGATTGTGGAGCACATTTCTTGATGACATCATGTACTTTTTTTTTTCAAATTGTTTTTATACTTTAAAGTGTAGTGATACTTCACAATTACGTTGTCTAATTGAAAGACCCTTTTCTTCAAGCGTACTAGGTAAATAGGGCATGATCTGTATTTTATAGACCAATCGGCACTTAGTGGGTGATGTGGTCAGTACCACGCTGACAGCCTGTACTCCCCAGGAATTGAGTTCGTATCCATTTGAGGCTGCATCGACCTGCTAGCCAAGGTCATTTTTGAAAAACAAATATCCATTGGTGAAAATACAGACGCAACAAATTCCCTAGATGTTGGATTTGGGGTGAATGGACACTATCATGATCAGGCTAATATTGCTGTGGTAATCCTCGAGACTCCAGGCACACCGTAAATGTGGACACATCACAGAGACAGGGAGACTGGGAACATTGACAGAATAACGATACAAATAGTCAGTTATAAGTTAGTTGCGTATCCTTTTCAGTACGTTGCAGAACCAACCAGGGAGACTGGGAACATTGACAGAATAACGATACAAATAGTAAGTTAAAAGTTAGTTGCGTATCCTTTTCAGTACGTTGCAGAACCAACCTTAGCATTTTTATGTTGATGTTGTGGTTTTTCTTGGCAAATATAAATCCTACACTTTTCCATTGCTACTGGACGGTCGGCTCTCAATACCACTGTGGAAACCAATGCAATGAGGTCTACTGTCAAATCGCCTGCAGTTGTGATCGAACCATGAACCCCTGCATTATGAAGCGCGTTCGCAACGCCTACATAAGCGCGGACGCCTACTTAGTCAGGGCTTTAGTTTGTGCGAAAAACGTTCGTAGCGGGTACTCAACACAAAGGTGGGGAAAAAAAGGTGCCTGCAAATACACAGTCTCTTTTACAGTAGCCCTAACTAAATTATGCCTAAAATGATACTGGTACTGCATACGTATAGCGGCGACCGTGGCGAGGCGTTGCGAGTCTGACTGGTAATTCCAACGTTCCACGATCGAAACCCGCTGCTGGCTGCGTGGATTTTTATCATGGTATGGGGCGTCGCTGTTCGACCCAGCCTTAAATGGGTACCTAGTGCCGATTGGTTTGTGAATATGGGCTGCTCTTCCGATATGCCCGATGCGCCTAAGGCGTGAAAAGAAATCTTTACTTCACTTTACTTTTACTGCATCTATCTACTGATATCGCAGAGCCTTTTTTTTTAAATCCAAAAACCATGAGTTGTTAACCCTTTGGCTCGGTACTATGGATATCGCAACCCTTTGACCTTGATTCTATGAAAAATACCGTCAATCTGGAGAAATGTGGATATTACACCATCAAATGAGAAGTCAAACGACTATAAATATCATCATCAATAGCAGGTCCTTTGCAGAACGTCGCTCTCATCACGATCTGCCTAAACAACTCAACCTCTCGCCAGCTCTCCCGCCTCATGTACTTTTATATTTAAAGAATAACTTATATCCCGTGCCCATCTTTGTTTTGGTCGGCCCCTGCCCCTTCTTCCTAGTACCATGCCTTCTGCTATTTGTGTGTGTGTGTGTGTGTGTGTGTGTGTGTGTGTGTGTGTGTGCAGTTCTCTAGGGCTATTGATATGACCAATTTATTTCAGCTTGCGACTATGAATTTCATATATTTGAAAATAAGAAATAACGGCGTCTCCGATATCGTTAGGTGACTATACAACTTCATTTCCTGAAAAAGCCGATAGTTCCAGGGATTCATTATTAAACTTTTTTGTTTATTAAAAACGTTGCAGTGTGATTTTCTTTCAATCGCCCAAGAATTTTTATCTCACATAGGGAATTCCCGTTTACCTGTTTCCTTAGAATCGTTATCAGCCGGGAAAGCCCTACCTATCTGCCCTTACATTCGCCTCCTTCTTCTCCCCCCGCTCCCTCTCCTCCTCGTCTAGGGTCGCTGGTGTCTCAGGTGTATGGGCTAATCGAAGCCACTTACGTTCCTAATTCTCTGATGTGATTTCTGGGAAACGCACCTCGTTCTTCTACGCGTAAAGCAGTTTGGGAAAAGATAGAAAGATAGAAAGAAGGGGAAAGCAAGAGAAAGGCAGAGACATGGAGGGGGTGGGGGTGAGAGAGAGAGAGAGAGAGAGAGAGAGAGAGAGAGAGAGAGAGAGAGGGGGAGAGAGAGAGAGAGAGAGAGAGAGAGAGGGGAGAGAGAGAGAGAGAGAGAGAGAGAGAGAGAGAAAGAGAAAGAGAGAGCAAGGTAGAATGAACCAACGCACTATTTATTTTTATTTCAAAGAAATACAAATTAGGCACACAGGTTCATCTTAGGTTTGCCCCTTGCAGACTATCACCTGTGTAATCACGACTGTTCACAAACACACATACATACACAAAATACTTATACATACATGAAACCCCTATGTACACAAATAAACATACTCATACATTCAAATCACACACAGACTCATGCGTATATTTCATACACATAGATACACACACACATATACATACAGCACTCATACACACACGTACACACACATTTATTTATGAAATGAAAATGTATTATGAATTGTTAACTAAATTTCAGATGGCAAATAATCAATATTAAGCATGAATTGAAAAAAGTTTGCGGTTGAGTAGGAACTCTTTGTATTTTGTAAATCAGGTGAAAGACTGTTATATAAATGAGCTGCACAATCTGCTGAACTGGATTTATATAGTTCTATTCTGGGTTTCAGCAAAGGCAAGACATTTAGCTGCTTGCTGTTTGAAGATTTGGTGTCGATCAACCAGTAAACGTAATCTGCAGTATTTGGAGAAAATGTTTTATGAAAAAACGTCTCAGATGAATTTTATCGATGTGTTTTCTAGCGGAGATTATGTATAAAGATTGGATAGGGGCACACACACACACACACACACACACACACACACACACAGAGAGAGAGAGAGAGAGACTGGCAGAGAAAGAATGAAAATGTGAGAGGGAGAGAAAGGGTGGCAAGAGAGGTTAAGAAGGCACAAAGCGAAGGAAGGGAGAAGACAGAAGTAAAAAAAAGGGGGAGAGGAAGGGAGAGAGAGAGGGGGAGTGAGGAGTGAATGAGAGAGGGAGGAAAAGAGAGAAATTGGACAGGTAAAGACGAGGACGGAGAGAAAGGGAGAGAAAAGCGAGTCTGCATACTTTTTAGTGTACAATGTCTAACCCAATGACCTGCATTTGAAGGTGTAACTGATATCTAAAATTAATACCAGAAAATGTTTTGACAAGAAAACCTGGCCTCACCGCTTCATCAATCAGATGTAGATTATTGAAAAATGATAACAGACGGCGTTTCGGTTGGTAAGATTTTCTAACTGCGAGAAACCTACCCCTTACTTCCCTCAGCTTGCTTATCTACTCACCCAGTAAAATGCTTATCTGTCTACATATTTACCTACCCATCTACTAATCTACGTGATAAGGTCAGGCTACACACTGTAGCCAATCCTTCATTCCGAGAATCGACACAAAGGTCTAAAGGTCTTCCTTATTCAGCAATGAACTTTACACATTTTTGGGAATTCCCTATCTGGTAATCTGGTAATCCTAGTTTCAGCTTCATAGCAAAACGTAGTCACCCCACAGTTGCTCGCTCCTGTGATAACGAAAA
>CAJHNH020002466.1:42500-107428 GCA_905116865.2 Candidula unifasciata | reverse complement strand
GGATACACTGATCAAGCAGCACCAACAACAGCAACAGCGACAGCAGCAGCAACAGGTGCAGCAGCATCAAGAGCAGCAGCAACAGGAGCAGCAGCAACAGGAGCAGCAGCAGCGACAACAACATTACAATTCAGTTTATGGCAGGCCCGCCCAAAGATCAGTTAGCAACTTCCAGAACGATACATCTTCGGCCGCAGCCAATCAGGACGCCAGAGCTGCGGATTTACAAGAACAAGAAATCCGTCGTCGACATGAGGAGTTGAGGCGGAGACATGAAGAGGAAAGGAGGAGGCAGGAAGAAGACAGGCGGAGGCTGATCGAAGAGAGAAGAAAGAAGGATGAAGAAAGACGAAGGTTGTACTATGAGCAACAGCAGCAAAGAGCTAATCAGCAACGGGGATACAGTCAGGGTGATACAGGAAGTCAACGATCAGGTCTGCATGGCAACCGACAAGGGGCCGCAATTCCTACTGTAAACACAGAACAGAGGGCAGTAAATTCTGATCAATCAAGTGGGCAACAAGCCCAAAGAACAGACTCGAACATCCAACAAGGTTATGAGGCAACCTCAAATCAAGAGACAACGTCCAACATCTCGCCGCATCGTGGACGGGTACTCCCATATCAATCGGCTCAAAATGATTCTCGACAAGGTAGATCACAACCGCAACAGCCGGTCTATAGCAGTACTCAACAGCTTGAGAACTTACCACAACACCAGAAGACTACATACAGCGGCTCTCAGCAGAGCAGGGATCTACCACAACACCAACAACCGCCACACAGCGGTTCTCAGCAAGCAGCATCGCAACCACATCAGCAACCTAACAGCGGTAATCAACAGGGTGGATATCTGCCGCCACATCAGCAATCCACATACAGTGTTTCTCAGCAAACAGGATCGCAACCACAACAGCCTTCCATCAACGGTTCTCCCCAACGTGGATATCTACCACAACAGCCGACATACAGCGGGTATCAAGCACAACACCAACAGCCAGTATATAATCCTGCACAGACACACTCTCCTGATCGGCAACAGATCTTCAGACTCAACAATACTCAATCGGCACACCCCCAAGACACACATCAGCAGCAAGGCTTCTTTCAAACTCCCCACCAACAACCTGACCAGGTCGACCCTTGGCTCCAGCACAGATCTAATTTCTCTAGCTCTAGATCCAACAGAGACTATCCAGGCCAAGGTCAGAGATATCCATATCCGGGAAGGGGAGCTAACTTGGGACCATCGTTTTCATACGAGCAACAGGATACAGATTTGGTGAGTTAAGTACGATGAATAATTATTCCAGTATTCTCCAAACGTGTTCTCCTCGTGCGGGTTCACGGTCTGCATTGTGGGGGAGAACAAGAATCGACCCTCTGCCACTCTAACAAGCATGTCAACAGAGTCAACTAACTGGGGACGTGCTTTGAAGTCGGAGTGCATCTCCCCGAACGGCAAGGAACAACCAGCTGCACACAGATAAGACAGTAAAATGGATGTACACACAAAACTTAGGCCCCGGCACAAAGCCAAAGTCCAAGTGGACGAACAACCACAATTTGCTACCGGAGCTTACAGCTGGTGAACAACGAAGAAGAAGAATATGGTTAGTAATGATCACTGTCGTCTGCAACACATTTTCTCTCCGTATCGGTTCTATGGCTCCATTTTGGAGAACAAAGAATTGATTCCCTGGCTCCCATAACAAGCATGTCGTAGGAGGCGACTACTTAGGGATGTTTCCTTCAAAGCCGGAGTACATCTGTCTGCTTGAACGACAAGGAAACAACATTCTGCAAACAAATAAGTCAGATCTGTAAAACAGATGGATGCGCACGCAAAACTCAAGTTCCAGATTGAGATCAAAATATAGGAGTCGACAAACAACAAAAACTTTCCGCCAGAGTTTACAGCATGTGAACATTAAGTAGAAAAGAAAGATCCAATTCCAATTCCAATTCCAGTTGATGAACAAAAATTCCAAACTTGATCCCTTTTCAGCAGCCCGGGGCCTGCTATATGAAGGAAGGTTCCTTAGGTATCTTATTTGGTTTCCTATTCTTTGTGTTTGGAAGTCACACCTGATATTCCTGTTCTTTGATCGTCCTCTGTTGGACTTAAGGCTAATTCCATAACTTGAGTTTTGTGTGCACAACTATTCACATACTTTGCTTATTTCATGCAGACTGTTGGTTACTCGCCCTAAAGGCAGAGAAACTCCAATTATTCCACTTTTCTATGAGATCTTGCTCGAAGAAACAAAAAGCCCAGACAGCGGACTCAGAGGTCGATAACACAAGGTATGGATAGACGGAATATCTAAAGCAGTAAATAACAGCATCTACACAGCACACACCAAGGCTCGAGCCCGGGCCCTCCTTAAAAACCTGAGGCTAAAAGCCAAAACAGGACTTGAGAAAAAGAAGACAAAGAACTCGTTTTAACGGGGTCCCGGAATCCACAAAGGGAGTTAATCTGTGCTAATTACTTCCTCAGGCGAATGTTCATAATGAACTCGACCTCTCTTCCACACCGTTAGATTCAGTGGATCTCTCTGTTTGTGTTCCGGGCACTCACTGGGAAGGAAAGGGGGGGGGGATGCAATAGAGCCACTGCCTTAAACTATGTTGTAAGAGTCGCAAAAGGTCTGAACGACAGCGGCCGTAACTAAAAATTACATAAAACTATGTTGGACGTTAAATACCCGAGACTAGTTAGAGCCCATTAGACGGGAAAAAACATATAGGTCAGGCACTGTTGGCGCTAACGGTTCTCGTGTTATATATACTAATTGTATCTTTCGTGTCCACGCCTATGTTTTTGCAGGACTGTCCAGAAACAGGCATTGACCTGCGAATAAACGGACTGGACTGTCTTCAAGCGGTGCAACAGTTCGGTACCTACCTGTGCTACACACACGAGTTCACATCCAGAGATTGCTGCCAGGTGTGCCGACCCCGCAAACAGATCGCGCGAACTGGTGAGCATATAGTCGTCTCTGGAGATTTTGACTTCTTCTTGTCTCTTCTTTTTCTTCTATTCTTTCTTCTTCTTCTTCTTCTTCTTCTTCTTCTTCTTCTTCTTCTTCTTCTTCTTCTTCTTCTTCTTCTTCTTCTTCTTCTTCTTCTTCTTCTTTTTCTTCTTCTTCTTCTCCTCCTCCTCTTCCTTTATTATTATCATTCGCTTTACCGCTTAAAAACTGAAAGTTCTAGCTGTTCGTCTATTTCTGTATTTTGAATCCGAGTCTTGCGTGCACATCTGTTTTACAGTTAGCTTACTTGTGCGCAGGTTGTTGGTTCCTCGGGTGTCAAGGAGATGCGCTGCGACTTCAGCAGAAACACATATAATTAGTGCCCTTGGGAATATAGGGCTAGACCTATATTTTAAAAGACCAATCGGCACTTGGTGGGTGATGAGGTCAGCACCACGCCAGTCGCCTTTACTTCCAAGGACTGCACCTGGTACCCACTCAAGGCTGCGTCGACCTGGGAGTCAAAGCCATATTGAAAACAAATAGTCTGGCTTCATCAGGACGCGAAACCACGACCTTCCGATCCGCAGGCTCTTTTCTAGCCACCAACGCCACGGCGACTCACCCTCCCACATGCACAGATGGAGGATAAAAAAGTATCGTAAGGAGTTTGGTCTGGCTGCATTCTCTCTATAGGGCCCAAACGTGACTCTCTTTACCAACGGCCCCGATCCAAACATGTCATTCGTTTTTGTGTAGTATCGGTTGATACTACAACTGCCGGCTTGCTAGGCCCATCGCGTGGCGGGTCAACGGGAGAAAAACATAGCTGATGCTCATTTCCTTTTAGGCCAGCCAATGCTCCATTAGCTGGAAACTTGGTGGCTTCAGTTTTCCCAGCGTGCACCACGAGGAGTTTGTGATAACATGGGTGCTCTACGGCTCGTTGGCGGGCTACTTGATTTTTCTTTTCACATCAGAGAAGAAAGCCAACCTTAACATTGCTTAGCCATGTTCTCGGCAAATTCATGTGTTCTTCTTTCTCTCCCTTTCCCCCTCCACTTTTTTCACATCAGGATGTGAGTATAGCGACCATGTTATTCCGGCATGTTATTATATTTTTCGGTACTTCACTTTTAATGTACCCAAAACAGGGAACTTCGGGAAATCCCAGATTTTAAAAACATCACGTGACATCAAAATGTTTCCTTTTGTGGTTTATTTCTGGTTGAAAAAAAAGGTTATGTGTTGATATAATGTGCAACTACTGGACAGCCTGTACAATTTAACCCCCCCCCCCCCCACACACACACACACACACACATGATGCTGGAGAAAACGAGTTCAGTGCCAAATATAGCGAAGCTATCCTAAAGACAGCTACTAACTTCGTTTTTTGTGAATTACTATTGAATGACCTATTTGCCTAGGATGTGAGTACGGAGACCACGCAGAACTGTGCTCGTCCATTACTCCGGCTGACTGCTACGATCTCAGGAACCGTTACTCTTGCTGTGAGACATGTGAACGGTTGAAGAGGCACCGTAAGTATACCCTGTTGTCTTGGATACAATTCAAGACCTATTTCGTTACTTCTGCTGCCTTTCTATCTCCTAAAGGAGCATAGCCCCTCTACAAACTCACACCAAGTCGTTCTATCCTTCGCTATCGCATGCAGCTCTTCCCTTGTCCTCCTCACCTTTTCAACTTCGCTCCCTAGCTCTCTTCTCCGTGTAATTGCCTTGGTTGTTCTCCATGTTTCCGCTCCATACAACAGTACTGATTTAACATTAGAATTAAACAAATTTGTTTTTAGTATAAGTTTTAATTCCTTTTGACCTCCACTGTTTCGTTACTATCCGCTGATGTGTAAAACTTTTAAGTTAATGCGTTTGCTTGTCTGTTGTGTTTTTTTTTAAATTGTTTTTTTTTTTTTTTAAAGAATTATCGGCTCATCTCTTGTTCTTAGCTTCCACCGACTATAAGCTCCGACGGAATGTTCTGGTTGTTCGCCCACTTCTGGACTTTGGAACTTAAGTTTTGCGTGAACGTCTTCATTACAGATATGGCTTATTTGTATGCAGACTGTTAGTCCTTCGTCTCTCATGCAGATACACACTGACTTCAACAGAGAAGCTCCTTAACGTGCAGCCGTTTACAATATGCTAGTTTGGTGTGGAAGTCGACTTTGTGCTACCAGTGCCAAACATGGACCCTTACTTCAACTAACGAGCGGAAGATTGTAACAACAGAGATAGATGTCTGAGGAAACTGCCGATGTGACAAGTAGAGATGAAATCAAGAATGAAGAAATTAGAAGACTAGAACTGAAACCAGTCATCCAATTCATTAAAGAACAACAAATGAGATGATTTGGCCACCTGACGAGAACGCCCTGGTACCAACTGCCACAGAGAGCCACGCTAAAGGAATATAATGAAAGAGCATGGGGAAGACCACACAAGAGATGAAGCGCCATTATCAGGAGCAATCTAATAGAAATAACGCTAAATTGTACAGTGCATTGCAAAAAGCGCACAAACGATTCTTACATCTTCCCCCAACACCTCGCTGAGGTGCACGGTGCAAGAGAAGAAGAAGAAGAAGAAGGTTTAGGAATAAGGTGTTTGTTTCTACCCCAAGAGCATGGGGAAGACCACACAAGAGATGAAGCGCCATTATCAGGAGCAATCTAATAGAAATAACGCTAAATTGTACAGTGCATTGCAAAAAGCGCACAAACGATTCTTACATCTTCCCCCAACACCTCGCTGAGGTGCACGGTGCAAGAGAAGAAGAAGAAGGTTTAGGAATAAGGTGTTTGTTTCTACCCCCCCCCCCTTCCCAGCTCACCAATGGGGACCCGAAATCCACAGGGGCATGTGACAGTTTGGTTTCAGAGAGTATACTACCAGCAAGGAAGACAATGTCTACTGCAGATCGATTGCAACCCTCCTTCCTTGTAGAGACAGCACCTGATTATGGATCAATTTATTCCACCTTGGTAGGCAATTAACTCACCCCAAGCATGTTCCCACCAAGACCGGTTTTTCTCCCACCTTCTCCAGTCTGTGTATGGGAACTGTGAGTGCTGGTTGGGTACCACCACAACGGAGCGTTTCCGTTACTCCCGTGCCATGAGAAATTCAACATGAAAAGCTGAAGTGAACGAGCGCGTTTATGGTTAATGGTTTAAACAACGGATCAACATCTGGGCCCAAGGGTAGTAACCCATAAGTGCTCCGTTCTACTTCTAACTCAAGCCGAGTCTGAAGAATCTCAGTGAAGTGCTTGAACTCCCTATCACTGGCGAGGATCCTGAAAAAAATTCTATTTTCAAAGAGTTAGGAATTGGTCACGAACAGTTTCCGACTGTATGTATAGGGACTTATGTATAGGGACTCTTTGTGTAGCCCTATGTGCTTTCATAACCAATGCATCTTTGATGTCCCGTATACACTTTTGCGGAGATAGGCTTCTGTCTCGTTTTCCGGAAATTTACCTTCCATCGTCGTTCTTTCCAGATCACCATGACCTTTAACCTGGTCAAAATAGGTCAGCAATCGGGACAGAATCATATTTATGAGCTAGTTATCCTGGCGTGTCCTTTACGTATCTTTAACTTCAGCGTCTTCGTAGCAAAGTGGTGAAGCCGACTGCCTCGCTCTGAAGGCCGCGGTTTCGTTTCGTCGACCACGTCGCTCAGTTCACTGCTGCAGTTTTTAACAGAGATCCCTGGGGAACGTCCCTGTAGATACAGATTTCGAACGTGCGATTCTCGGCTGGTCGCTCAGTAGTACTTCTACTACTACTACTACTACTACTACTACTACTACTACTACTACTACTACTACTACTACTACTACTACTACTACTACTACTACTACTACTACTACTACTACTACTACTACTACTACTACTACTACTACTACTACTACTACATCCACTACTACTATTACAACTACTATACCAGCTTCAAGTCGATGCGAACCCTTCGTAATGCCGGGGAGCCAGGTTCGATCCCAGCTGCGGGCCTTGCGCCTTGCGTTGGTTTCTACAGTGGTATCAAGAAGCCGACCGCCCAGAAGCAATGTCAAACTACTAGACGTAAATTTGCCTAGAGAAACCACACAACAACCAGGGGCTTCTGGGGTTGGTTCGGCAACGTCCTGTAAAGGATACGCAACTAACCATACCAGCTTCACTACAACTTCTAATACTGCTGGTACTACTATCATATCCACCCCTACTATTACAACTTGTTTACCACTATCACCACTATTTCTACTACTGCTCTGCTATATTACTGATACTACTGCTGCTGCTGTTACTATATCCATAACAGCCAGTACAACTACTGTACCATCATCACTACTACTTCTGCTGTGGCTAAGACTGTTGCTGCTGCTATTATTACTGCCTATTATCAGTGTGATTTCTGGTGCCAGATCTGCCGGCCGGCTGTGAGTACGGAGACATGACCGTCCGGTGTGACAATGTCCGGCAGACCCCAGGGCTCTGTTATGTGCCCGACAATCAGAGGCTGTGTTGTGAGACCTGCAATCAGATCAGAAACCTCACAAACATGGGTAAGTGGTCACAGCCATATTAGCTGCACTTAGGGGGTCCCTGGACACAATCAGTGTGCTGATGCACCTATGATAAATACGGGAAGTCACCTGAAATATACAAATTATAGTGCGTTTCAGAAATGGCGCCCTTAAACTTGAACAAATACAGTGGAACCTCGCTTAACGAGCATAATGCGTTCCAGAATCATACTCGTTAAGCGAAACACTCGTAATGCGAAATAATTTTTCTCATATAAATTAATGTAAAATACGATAATGCGTTCCATGTAGGAAAAGATACTCACAGAATGCTAAGTTTACGTTTATTCAAAGAAATCAAAGACAATTATATACATATTGTTAAGGAGAGTGGATCACCTTCATCTTTTCTTCAAACGCGTAACGAACCCACATGGAATGCGAATTCGATTTGCAAAAAAAAAAAAAAAAAAAAGTCGAAATAATTCTGATACATAGCTAATTATTATTATTATTTTTTTTTTTACTAGAAAGATGTCCAGAGATTTGTTTTTGCCGACGCTTCAAAATTTGGCAAAAATGCGACACAGCATTATCATTAAATAAATTTGCAACGCGCATAGCCACTTCCTTATTAGGGCGATGCTTCTCAACGTAAGATGCAACAATTTGCCATACTTTCAGCATTTCTCTTATTTCGCCAGAAAATTGTTGCTTTTCTGTTACCTCCTCCACTGACAAGCTTTTCTCCAAAACGCAGCTCTTGGCTGTGCTTTTCCACAAGCTCTTTAATATCACTGTTATCCACCTACAATCCCATGATAGTGGCCAAAGACCCAATCTCGTTGACTACAGGTTTCACTGTCTCGAACCCCTCAAAGTCACAAACTAGACAACACTCTCCGGCCAAAGCTTCTTTCAAGCAGAAGTTAAGATTCTCTTGGTAACCCCTTCTCCCTTATGGTCGATCATCTTGAGGCAGGCAACGATGGGGACGTGATTTTTCTCTAAAACTCTTTGAGAGTGAGGTTGGTCTCTTCAGTCACATGAAAACAATGCTCGAAGAGTGCTTCAGTTTAGAGTTTCTTAAAGTTAGAAATAACTTGCTTGTCCATGGGCTGGAGTAACGGAATGGTGTTGGGAGGCAGAAATTGGATCTTGATGAACTTAAATTCTTCAGAGAGGTCATCTTGTAGGCCTGGAGGATTCATGTATATATCACAATATAACACAAGTTTGAGAAAATGTGTGATCACAAGTGACACTACTATGCTACTGGAACGAGTGCTAAACACAGACTGATGTAACATGCGCACAATCCGGGACTTTCCCTCTCCTCGCCACTCGTTATGCGAAACGTTGCTCGTTAAGCAAGTCATTTTTTTTACAATTTGTTTTGTCGTTATGCGAATTACTCGTTAAGCGAGGTTCTACTGTGTCTCGAAAACTCCAGTACGGATCCACATGAATTTCTGCACGTCCTGGTGATATTTATAATTTACAGATGCTGCTTTTTTCTGAAAGTGGCAAATTTCTTTGATATTTGTTTGACTAATATTTTGTGAGCCCCTTAAAAAATAGAATATACAATATTTGACGCAAGTGTGGAGATTGTCACGAAATCAAAAACAGTTTGAACATGCAGGATTGACGCTGTCTATTAAGTCGGAGGGCATGTGCATTAAAGGTGAGGAACCAATAGTCTGCACAATCATGTCATAATTGTAAAACATATGTGCACACAAGAATCAAATCCTGGGAAAAGAAAAAGGTCAAGAAGTGGACCAACAACAACACGGAGTTTCTACCAGAGTTTTCAGCCGGTAAATGAACGCGAAGAAGATAAGTGTTGTATACTGTAGACAGTTACGAGTCTTATCGCAGGCAGACAAGCTGAAGGTACATGAGCACAGGGCAAGAGGAAGGCCGTGGGAGGGGGGAGGGTAATATGGAATAAAGAGAAGAAAATGAAGATCAACTTAAAGACAACATAGGAGAGAACAAATGGTTCTTAAACCCACATCTTACCACTTCACAAGAAGAAGACGATAAAGGTTATGATCATGAAAACGACAGCATCAACAGAAGAAAAAGAAGAAGAAGAAGAAGAAGAAGAAGAAGAAGAAGAAGAAGAAGAAGAAGAAGAAGAAGAAGAAGAAGAAGAAGAAGAAGAAGAAGAAGAAGATAAAGAAAAAGAAAAAGAAGAAGAAGAAAGAAAGAAAGAAAGAAAGAAAGAAAGAAAGAAAGAAAGAAAGAAAGAAAGAAAGAAAGAAAGAAAGAAAGAAAGAAAGAAAGAAAGAAAGAAAGAAAGAAAGAAAGAAAGAAATAATACGGAGGATAAGGGGGAGGAGAAGGAGGAGGAGACAAATGAGGATGCTGAGCGAGGAGCAGAAGGAGAAGGAAGAAGAGGAGAAAGAGAAAAGGCAGGAAAAGCAGCAGTTATTAAGTGACATTTCTGGATTGTTGGATTATTGTTTTAAACTTTCTGTCTGTTCTATCGTCGTATGTAAAGATGCTCCCCAAGTATTTAAAGTGTTGAACATGTTTTATGGAGAGAAAAACAAAAAACCCCCATGAACAAGCCGCCAGGGAAGTACAAGACAAATATAGAAAGACACGAAAGCCACGACACTGGGCTACAACCTGGTATCAATAAGGCGACAACAGAATATTTGTTTCAAACTTTGACCTTTTACATTGATGTTGATTGTTCCAGGATCTCTTGCTCTATTGCTGCTGTCATATGTTGAGGGGCGGCTGGCTGGACGGTGGCAACGCTGGGCTCTCATCTGAGAGGCCTGGGTTCGGATCCTCGGTAAGGCTGGGGATTTTGTTCTGTCGGTGGCAAAATATAACCCTCACCTGCACAGTCGTGGCGACAGCACTAGCCCTGAATCCTCACGTTCAACCCCCCCCCCCCCCCCATTTTTTTACACGGCAAAAGTGGTTGGTATATAAAGGCAGTAACTGGCAAATGATGTTTGTCCATGACGGTGATGTCCAGAATAATAAAGTCATTTCTGTGGTCACAGGCTGTCCCTGGGGAGACTACCACTCCAACCTGTGCCAGCTGTTCGAGGAGAACACCTCCAACATTCGCATCAACTGCTACTCCAAACAGCGACAGAAGCTGTGCTGTCAGTCCTGCGAGAGGCTTCGAGGCTGGATCTCCGCAGATCTTCCAGCAGGTAAGAGAGGCTGACAATCAAGAGCAATCTTTTTCTTGTTGGAGTTCACCAGATAGAAGGTCATGGTTGTTCATCTATTTCTAGACTTTGGTCTCGTTCCATAACTTGAATGGAACAAAGAAGAAACAACATACCTGTTCATTGTCATTACCAGAAATCAAAACACTTATCAGGGAAAAATACCAGGAATTCTGGAGAGAACAAACAAACAGTCAACATTCACTAGACCCCATCAGCAGACTCAATAGAAAGAAACATACAGCATTACTTTTCCGTCTACGAACAGGCCACTGCAGGCTCAACTTCTTCTTCTTCTTCTTCTGTCGTCTCATTGATACCAGGTTGTAGCCCAGTGTCGTGATTTTCTGTAAATGTCTTTCGCTTCTGTGGCGGCTTGGGTGATGGATATGTTCATTTTTTGCAGGTTTACGCCACATCTTTTATCCATCTCTTCCTTGGGTTTCCTTTCGCCTTCCTCCTAGATATTATACTGTAAAAAAGTCTCATACGCAGCCTGGTCTGGCTGCATTCTTACTTGATGGCTGAACTAAGAGCTCAATTACCACATGCATAAAAAAAAAAGACTTTACAGTCCCCACAGTGTGCCTGTCAGAAAGGACAACAAACACCTAAGCACATTGTGCAAGTATGCCCACTCTGCTTATAACTTCGACAAGAAAGCCGGCCTCGAGAGCAAAGTTTGCACAGCAAGATCAGGGGAACCATGATGGACCTGCTACTAACATGCAAAGTAGAAGAGGAAGACTTTTTGCCCATACATCCGCTTGATAGATCTGGCTAATTTGTGTCCTCGACTTGGAAGAGCGACGGACATTGTCCACTAGGATGGAAGTCTATATCCTGCTGAGGAAGGTTCGCTGTGTCCACTAGGATGGAAGTCTATATCCTGCTGAGGAAGGTTCGCTGTGTCCACTAGGATGGAAGTCTATATCCTGCTGAGGAAGGTTCGCTGTGTCCACTAGGATGGAAGTCTATATCCTGCTGAGGAAGGTTCGCTGTGTCCACTAGGATGGAAGTCTATATCCTGCTGAGGAAGGTCCGCGGAATGCTTTTTGCTGATTTCTACGGCGCCGACTATGTTGAGTGGGAGACATGTCAAAGCGAGGTCGAGCAGACATCTACAAAACCTGGCGATGTTCTAGAGGAGGCTAGTACCACAGCAATACACTTGAGCTCCAATGCTTGTAGGATCCCACACTATCTTTTCGTTTCATTTACTATGCTCTATACGTAGATCAATAACGCGATAGCGGCGGCTCCCCCCCCCCCCCCCCCACCCGGGCAATAGCCTTGACGGGTTGGCTAAATCAGGAGAGGGTAGCCGACCGGGTCCTAAACCACTCGGTGATTGGGATATGCCTACCCTGCATGCAAAGACTGGAAGCGGCGAATTGTGTGGACAAAACCTCTTATGATTTTAACGGACAAGAAGGCGATTACCAGCAGGCTCTGTAGAAAGCTTCAAGCAAGGCGGGACACTTCAGACGCCTTGGCCTTTCACTGTACCTAGGTCCATTTCCAATCGTCTCGACACTGACCTGCCATTGGACACATGCGAGAGAGTGAGAACTCGCTTCCTCACTTAAATCCCAGTCCATGCCTAAGTCACTTTTATCTAATGATCATACTGTGGATTCCAAGTGGTCTTTATCCCTGGTGATGGACGAACAACAGATCCAGAACAAGCATTGGATCAGGTCAGTTAGCAACTGGAGAGAACTCTTATAGCTTATGGAGTTATTCAGCAACTAGTAAACAGGATTAAATGTACATATACTCAAACAGTTTAACTTATTGTGAGATCAAATTCTGTACTGTTTATCACTCATTTAGACGAAGCATGCATTCCAAAAGTACTGGTGTCACCAGCTGTCGAGTACACAAGGCCGGCCGAGAGAAGGATCAGGCTGCATGGGTTGCGACAAAACTGCCCAGACTTTGTGCTATGGACAAGAGGACATTGTCCTTAAACTCTTCTTCTTTTTCTTTGCATTCACCGGCTGCAAACCCCGGCGCGAAGTTATGGTTGTTCATCCACTTCTGGACTCCAGTCCTGTTGCATGCAGACTGTTGGTTTCCTGTTCCTCAGGCAGATGTACTCTGCCTTTGAAGAAAGCTCCCAATTAGTCGATTTTTACGACATGCTTCTGGGCAATCAGTGGGTCTATTCTTGTTTTTCCCCCACAATGGGGCCCTGAACCCACACGGGGAGTCCTTAAACTCAGATGGTCTGCCATGGACTGTGATGTCCACGTCAACGTACTTCACTACAGTATACTTTTTCTTCTTTGCTTTTTCCAGTCTGAACAGTGCGTGTATTTTTAAAACTCTGTTTCAAATTTTCAGACCGGATGAAAATATTCTTCCTAGATATTTGAAGCCTGTTTCTGGCTTGAATTTTTGATTTTGTTAATACATATCGTGATTGTTCTTGCAATATATTGGTAAAAGACAGAGCCGATTCTATCCTTGCTTATGCATATATGTTCTCTCTCTCCCTCTCTCTCTCTCTCTCTCTCTCTCTCTCTCTCTCTCTCTCTCTCTCCCCCCCCTCTCTCTCTATCTCTATCTCTCTATCTCTCTCTCTTTCTTTCTTTCTCTTGAAATAAATTGTTTCCCCATTTCACATTATGCTAAATATATTATCATACTTATTTGCTAAACAGCACACAATAATAATTGTTACTGGACTAAAATTATTAGTATAATTACTACCACGTAATTGAACAAGGTCGGCGTCTGTGGCTTAGGCATTGCGAACGCGCTTCGTAATGCCAGAGTGCCGGGTTCGATCCCAGCTAAGGACGATTTGTCTTGCGTTCGTGTCGACAGTGGTACCTACAGCTGACTGTTCAGACAGCAATGGCAAACTACTGAACGTCAATCTAGCCTAGAGAAACCACAACAGCTGGGAATCAGCAACGTCCTGTAAAGGGCAGACAACTAATTTAAAGAAAAAAAAAAGAAATTAACAAGACTTCAGTCCCTTGCAGGAATCGCCGTGGCGTAACGGCTACACGATCGGGCGCGGACCGATAGGTCGTAGGTTCGCTCCCTGGCGGAGTCCGACATTTTTAAAAATGACCGTGACTCCAAGGTAGACCCAGCCTTGAGTGGGTACCGAGTGCAGCCCTGGGAAGTAAAGACGGTCTGCGTGATTCTGACCACATCACCCATCTTGTGCCGATTGGTCTTTAAAAATATAGGTCCAGCCCTATATACCCTATAAGCCTAAAGGCGTGGAAAGGAACCTTTATATTACTCAGTCGGTTGCGGTTATCAGCTTCTTAGAGAATTTAAAGGAGGTTAAGCAACCCACCCCCTAATCTCCTGTCCCCCAGCCCCACATCTCCCCCCCCCCACCCCCGCATCTTTCCCCCCCCCCCAACCCCATGTGAACTGAACACAGTTCTTCACGTTTCTTGTCTTCTGTTCGCAGGCTGTCAGTACGGCGACAGACCGCTTATCTTCACTTTCTTGTCTTCTGTTTGCCGGCTGTCAGTACGGCGACAGACCGCTTATCTTCACTTTCTTGTCTTCTGTTTACAGGCTGTCAGTACGGCGACAGACCGCTTATCTTCCCTTTCTTGTCTTCTGTTTGCAGGCTGTCAGTACGGCGACAGACCGCTTATCTTAACTTTCTTGTCTTCTGTTTACAGGCTGTCAGTACGGCGACAGACCGCTTATCTTCACTTTCTTGTCTTCTGTTTACAGGCTGTCAGTACGGCGACAGACCGCTTATCTTCCCTTTCTTGTCTTCTGTTTACAGGCTGTCAGTATGGCGACAGACCGCTTATCTTCCCTTTCTTGTCTTCTGTTTACAGGCTGTCAGTACGGCGACAGACCGCTTATCTTCCCTTTCTTGTCTTCTGTTTGCAGGCTGTCAGTACGGCGACAGACCGGTCATCTTCACGACAAGTGAATTTGGGAGGCTCAACTGTTCCACTTTGTTTTCCCACTTCAGCACGGACGAGTGTCGAACCAACGACGCCGTGGCCACCAACTGTTGCCACACCTGCCACAGGTTACTCAACCACCGAGGCTGAGAGCTGCCAAAGATGATATGTTAGTCTTGACTTGTAGCTTATGCTGTTTTGCGTTGGTTGTTGATCACTACGTTTGTACACACATTTTTATTTCCGACCGTCTATGTTGATTGTCTTTTTGTACACTTCTTCATTGTCAATTCAAACAATTCTGCTGAATGTTTTAGAGCCTTAGACGAGTCAACCAATTTCTGTCTCTCCACGAGACTTACACGAGATTGCTACGAGATCGCAACGAAATTGACACGACTGGTAAAACTCAAGGCTACAATTCCAAACCTCCTCTCTCTCTCTCTCTCCCCTGTTTTCTCCTAACTTTCTTTCTCTTCAGTTTTCCTGTGGTTACGTCGTATTCCAGATCATTTCTTTTCAGTCTCTCTGTGATGGCTCCGGGTCCCCATTATAGGGGCAAAAATAGACTCACTGCCTCCCTTACAAGCATGTCGTAAGAGTCGACTAACTAGTGGTTTTCTTTAAAGTCGGAGCCCATCTGCTTGAGAGGCAAGAAACCATCAGTGTGCATACAAATAACCCAGACCTGTAAAAAGAAGTGCAGGCAAAACAAAACCAAAGTTCAGAAGTGGACAAACAACTAAACATTTTCCCTGGAGTTTATAGCCGGTGAAGATAATAATGTGATGACGATGATGATGATGATGGTGATGATGCTGATGATAAAGAAGAAGAAGAAGAAGAAGAAGAAGAAGAAGAAAAAGAAGAAGAAGAAGAAGAAGAAGAAGAAGAAGAAGAAGAAGAAGAAGAAGAAGAAGAAGAAGAAGAAGAAGAAGAAGAAGAAGAAGAAGAAGAAGAAGAAGAAGAAGAAGAAGAAGAAGAAGAAGAAGAAAAAGAAGAAGAAGAAAAAGAAGAAGAAGAAGAAGAAGAAGAAGAAGAAGAAGAAGAAGAAGAAGAAGAAGAAGAAGAAGAAGAAGAAGAAGAAGAAGAAAAAGCAACAGCAGCAGCAGCAAAAGCATCATCATCTTACAGAGTAGATCGTTTTTAATTACACAAGAAAGTCCCGTACTTTGACTTTGTTGAAAGATAACTGTGTGTGGAGTATGTGTGACCTGACAATGAGTCAGTCAGGGTTGCCAACCTGCGATTAGACACCATTAGAACACAAACCTAACTGCGCCGATGCTGGACGTCAACAACATCCTGGTGAGAGATTCGAGTCAAATCCGTGGCATCGAGGAACCCAAACCTGGGACGCCTTCACACGGCGACAGATTTCTCACACCGATACCCGCGGTAACTGGGTATATGTTATATTGTAGCGGTGTGTCACGGTTCAGAGGTCCATGCACATGGGAGAGATCATTGTCAAGGTGTGGTGATCATAAGAGCTGCGTGAACATGGGCCAGATCATCATCATCATCAACAGCGTCATCATAATCATCATCATCAACACCCTCAGCATCAACAGTATCATCATCAACAACATCCTCATCAACACGTAACCATTATCTCCCCATTGACTGAGCTGACTGACGTTCTACGCCACAAGGAAATCACACCCATAAGTTAGGTGATCATAGTACCCCAGCAATAGCCAGGGTAATCATCATCATCATCATCTTCTTGTAGCAGGTCCATTGCAAAACGTCGCTCTCATCACAGTCTGTCTGAAAGAAACTCGGTCTCTCGCCAGCTGTCTCGCCTCATGTACTTTCATACTCATGGAGTCACTTATATCCTGTGTCCATCTTCGTGTTGGTCTGCCCCTGCCCCTGCTTCCTGGTACCACACCTTCTGCTAATATTTGTTCCAATCCGTCGTGGCACCTGATATGACCAAAATATTTCAGCTTCCGAGACGGGAAGCTGTTTATTAACTAATCTTCCTTGATGTTCAAATCGTTTACGATGCCAGCATTTCTCCTCTTCTCCTGTGTAGGGCTTCAAAAAACGATCAACTGCGTCGCACGTGGGGATGGAATGAATTAGTAGTACTCTTTCCATATGTCAGTTTATGTGCTTTTATTGGCGAGACTGTTCTACAGTTTATGTGCTTTTATTGGCGAGACTGTTCTACAGTTGATGTGCTTTTATTGGCGAGACTGGTCTACAGTTTATGTGCTTTTATTAGCGAGACTGTTCTACAGTTTATGTGCTTTTATTGGCGAGACTGTTCTACAGTTGATGTGCTTTTATTGGCGAGACTAGTCTACAGTTTATGTGCTTTTATTAGCGAGACTGTTCTACAGTTTATGTGCTTTTATTGGCGAGACTGTTCTACAGTTGATGTGCTTTTATTGGCGAGACTGTTCTACAGTTTATGTGCTTTTATTGGCGAGACTGTTCTACAGTTTATGTGCTTTTATTGGCGAGACTGTTCTACAGTTGATGTGCTTTTATTGGCGAGACTGGTCTACAGTTTATGTGCTTTTATTAGCGAGACTGTTCTACAGTTTATGTGCTTTTATTGGCGAGACTGTTCTACAGTTGATGTGCTTTTATTGGCGAGACTAGTCTACAGTTTATGTGCTTTTATTAGCGAGACTGTTCTACAGTTTATGTGCTTTTATTGGCGAGACTGTTCTACAGTTGATGTGCTTTTATTGGCGAGACTGTTCTACAGTTTATGTGCTTTTATTGGCGAAACTGTTCTACAGTTTATGAGCTGTTATTGGCGAGACTGTTCTACAGTTTATGTGCTTTTATTGGCGAGACTGTTCTACAGTTTATGTGCTTTTATTGGCGAGACTGTTCTACAGTTTATGTGCTTTTATTGGCGAGACTGTTCTACAGTTTATGTGCTTTTATTAGCGAGACTGTTCTACAGTTTATGTGCTTTTATTGGCGAGACTGTTCTACAGTTTATGTGCTTTTATTAGCGAGACTGTTCTAAAGTTTATGTTCTTTTATTGGCGAGACTGTTCTACAGTTTATGTGCTTTTATTGGCGAGACTGTTCTACAGTTTAGCGAAAGGCTTTTCATTGTGACTGTTGTTCTGATCGCCACATTGTACCTTGTACCGGATAGATCACATTTTCAGAATAGTTGTACCCATTCGCCTGTTTGTGAATGTTCCCATTTCTTCTTACAAATTAATCTAGTTTCTTACTGTGTAAAAAATGTCCTATTATATTGTTTTATTTTTGTGTATTAATGCTACAATATTATGTTCAGCTTCAAAATTCTCACTTTTTTTTTTCAAACTGCAATTTACAAAATGTCAGAAGAGATGACATTCTAGCATACAACTTTCTTGGTGACATACTTAGACCTGCTTCACCGTTAATGTACTTTCTTGGTGACAAACTTAGACCTGCTTCACCGTCAATGTACTTTCTTGGTGACATACTTGGACCTGCTTCACGGTCAATGTACTTTCTTGGTGACATACTTGGACCTGCTTCACGGTCAATGTACTTTCTTGGTGACATACTTGGACCTGCTTGACGGTCAATGTACTTTCTTGGTGACATACTTGGACCTGCTTCACGGTCAATGTACTTTCTTGGTGACATACTTGGACCTGCTTCACGGTCAATGTACTTTCTTGGTGACATACTTAGACCTGCTTGACGGTCAATGTACTTTCTTGGTGACATACTTGGACCTGCTTCACGGTCAATGTACTTTCTTGGTGACAAACTTAGACCTGCTTCACCGTCAATGTACTTTCTTGGTGACATACTTGGACCTGCTTCACGGTCAATGTACTTTCTTGGTGACATACTTAGACCTGCTTCACCGTCAATGTACTTTCTTGGTGACATATTTGGACCTGCTTCACGGTCGATGTACTTTCTTGGTGACATACTTAGACCTGCTTCACGGTCAATGTACTTTCTTGGTGACATACTTAGACCTGCTTCACCGTCAATGTACTTTCTTGGTGACATACTTAGACCTGCTTCACGGTCAATGTACTTTCTTGGTGACATACTTAGACTTGTTTCACCGTCAATGTACTTTCTTGGTGACATACTTAGACTTGCTTCACGGTCAATGTACTTTCTTGGTGACATACTTAGACTTGTTTCACCGTCAATGTACTTTCTTGGTGACATACTTAGACTTGCTTCACGGTCAATGTACTTTCTTGGTGACATACTTAGACTTGTTTCACCGTCAATGTACTTTCTTGGTGACCTGCATCACCGTCCATGTTTTGATGGGAGTATTTTATTTTTTATTATAGAAGATTATAGAAAATCTTAGAAAATTGAGATATTTCCCCCTTCAATTCAGGGATTTGCAGCCCTGCCATGTTGCAGAGATTTGCAGCCCTGCCATGTTGCAGAGATTTGCAGCCCTGCCATGTTGCAGAGATTTGCAGCCCTGCCATGTTGCAGAGATTTGCAGCCCTGCCATGTTGCAGAGATTTGCAGCACTGCCATGTTGCAGAGATTTGCAGCCCTGCCATGTTGCAGGGATTTGCAGCCCTGCCGTGTTGCAGGGATTTGCAGCCCTGCCGTGTTGCAGGGATTTGCAGCCCTGCCATGTTGCACCTGCCGTGTTGCAGGGATTTGCAGCCCTGCCATGTTGCAGAGATTTGCAGCCCTGCCATGTTGCAGAGATTTGCAGCCCTGCCATGTTGCAGCGATTTGCAGCCCTGCCGTGTTGCAGAGATTTGCAGCCCTGCCATGTTGCAGAGATTTGCAGCCCTGCCATGTTGCACCTGCCATGTTGCAGAGATTTGCAGCCCTGCCATGTTGCACCTGCCATGTTGCAGGGATTAGCAGCCCTGCCATGTTGCAGAGATTTGCAGCGCAGTGTTGCAGAGATTTGCAGCCCTGCCATGTTGCACCTGCCGTGTTGCAGAGATTTGCAGCCCTGCCGTGTTGCAGGGACCTTCTAGCATTGTCATGCTAAACATGTCTTACCCTATCAGATACGATTGTGTAAATCAGTTTCTTTATAAACTTTTTCGGTTCTTTTCTGTTATATCACCACATCACGCCGGCTTTGAAATCTGGTAAGGAAATCCCCGGACCGACCATTTTATAGAGGACTGGGGCAGGGGGGGGGGGGGTAGGCTTAGGCTTGGTAGTAGTCGCTACTCAATTAACGCTAGTCCCAACTCCCTCCCCCTAACCCCTTAACCATACTATGGGATTGTCTGGGGATTTCCCTACGAAATCTCGAAGCCGGCGTGTTGTGGTGAAATAACAGAAAGGAACCCCTTTTTTTTTGTTTTTGCACACTGCGCCCTTTTTGGGTAATAACAAAAACTGAACTGTTTCCCCTTTCTTCATCAGTATCATGTGCCATGATGAAAATCATAGTTGGTCACCATTCGCCAACCGAGGCGATCAGCAGAATCTTGGATCGGATGGTGCTCCTGTAACTCCCTACGCCGTGGCCAGACCACCCAGGAATTGACTTCTTTATTTTCTCCCTGTCGTCTTTCCATCAAAACTGCCAGTTGTCACCAAATTCTCGAGTTTATTCCTTGCATTGAAATATATGCAGAATGATATAATGGCAGTTATCTGCCTTCGCCTCACAACATGCTCTAGTCTGTCATGTTTGTAGGCTTTTCTCTAGCTCATATTCTGAGATTGTTTTAGGCCTCTATTATACTGCCTAGTTTTGTGTACTCTGGAGAAGATAAACTTTATCCCTGGCCTTGGCTGAGATGAACTCGTGTTATTGTCTGGAAAGACGAACAAATCGGTTACAGTTTTAGACTCCAATTCTGTGCCCAGTTCTCTACTTGATCTACTGATACTGGAAGCGGACAGGAGGCTGTTGTGGTGTTGTCAGTGGCCCTTAAACAGCAGTCACCGATGAGCATTGGTTCTATATAGCTCTAGTTCAGGTAGGCTGTTGGAGTCTTGCTAGTGACAATACTCAACAATCCCAGTGCCTTGGCTCTGTAACGCTGATCGGTATCTCAATATCTATTGTAGCAACTGAGCGGTCAGTACAGCTACAGACATAATATATTTCAGTGATGTCAAATCATCGGTTCAGGAAGTCTCTTATTCAATGATACATGCCGTGAATTACTACTGTTTGTCGACGTTTCAGCTCGGGACCATCTTTCCTTTCAGTGTTGAAATGTTAAAACAAAATAGAGAAATAACATTTTCTTTCATTACAAACGTGAATCTGAATGTTTATAACATAATTAACTTTTTCTTAAATTAAGCAATCACTGCGATTGTAATATGCTACACTAAATTGAGAAAATTACTAAATTTATCAAAATACGCTCTCTCTCTCTCTCTCTCTCTCTCTCTCTCTCTCTCTCTCTCTCTCTCTCTCTCTCTCTCTCTCCCTCCCTCTTTCTCTCTCATTCTCTCTCTCTCTCTCTGCTGCTGTCTTTTTGTTTCATCCAATGCTTCTCAGATTCACTTGAGCTCGCTACCGCCCCCTGGACCGTCCCAGGGCTCACTTCGGGAAACACTTGTGTCAATGAAGCAGTCACGTAGAACTTACATTATTTCTTTCAAATACTCAGTGAATGTTCTCAGTAAATGCGTGTTTGTTTTTCCTTTCCTTTCTACAAACACACTATGTTCTTCTACTATCTCTGGTCTCTATTTATCCTATGTAGGGGGCCGCATTGGTGTAGTGGCTAGAGCCTCGCCTGCATATCCAAAGGTCCTGGGTTCAGGTCCCGACGGACCCGCCCTCCCCCCCCCCCCGCCCCATCACTTTTTCGCCAAAAATAAAGAACTTGGCTCCCAGATCGATAAAGCCCTAATTATTTATACCAGGTGCAGTCATGGGAAGTAAAGGCGGCCGTCGTGATGCTGACCAGATCACAAACCAAGCGCAAACTGGTCGATAAAATATAAGTCTAGCCCTATACGCCCGTCACGTCTGGGGGCGTGGAAGAGAGTCCTTTAATTAAGCATCCTATTCCATGTAGCCGGGTTAGGGCCCCTGCTAGTACATCAGCCTGGTCTATGCCACCGACTGCCTTAGGGCCCGAGGAGGAACATAAGCAGCGGCACCCTTTGCATGAAGCTCTGGGTGCAGTTAATGGTCAGCGGTTGATAAGAGGGAGGTCATGGATGGCTCAGGCAGAAGACACAATCAGACAGGTTTGTTTCCTTGAGAACATTAAGCGAGGAAAAGAGTGGGTTAGAGTGCCACCTGAACAGTCAGACTTGTGTAGAGTCATAATCACGCTGAGCCGGGAATGCAGAGATTGGCCAGCAGGTGCCACAGAGGTGGAAATTCAGCAATTAATTCAAGATAATGCTCGCTCAGAGGATTTGATCAATTACACAGACGGTTCAGTGTCAAGAGGCAAAATAAGTGCTTGGGGCTTCTTAGCAAAACATAATGGTCGGCGTTTGGTGCAGGAGAGCCTAGCATATGATACCTCAACATCCAGCTTAATAATGGAGGTGGGGGCAGTCACTGCAGCTTTCCGCTGGCTAGAGAACACGACACACACACACATCGTGATTGTAACTGATTCAGAAAGCTTGCTGAGGAAGATCAGAACAGGTATGCTTCGTGCAGAGTGGCAGGCTTCGTGCAGAGTGGCAGGCTTCGCTGCGGAGAACACGAGTGAGGAGAATTGTCTGGATTTTTTTCACCGGGTACGCCAGTGTGTTGGGAAATTAACAGGCGGACAGACTGGCTGGCTCTGCACAACTTGGTGGAATACTGATACATGATAAGGCAGACTTGGTTAGGGCCTTGTGGGAGAGCGTGTACAGTTCGGAGGAGCAGATGGATCATCACAGTCTGGCGAGATTGATGCAGCGGGGAGTGACGCGAGGTTCTGGCAGATGCTCGAGACTCAGAGGAAAGACAAGACGGACGTTTAATCAGAATGTGCTACTGGCACCATTAGTATCGGAACTCTTCACTGGCTGCGAAGATGGGGACGGAGCGCTTATGGGAATGCCTCAAGTGCTGTGATGTCGGTTCTTGAATCAAATCAAATCAATCAAATCAAAGCAACGACGGCCTGAGTGTCAGTGACGCTGAACGCAGAACACCCCAAGGACGGATTTCTAATGTCAAAGCAGTATTACTGTATGGGGCGGAAGCTTGCAGAACAACTAAGGAAATCATTTTTAAAATAAAACACTTCAGATTCATTAACCGGTGCCTATGAAGAATAAAGGAAATTAAATGGTACGATAGAAGCATTCATGTAGTGTGTGGGAGAGAACTAAACAAATTAAATGGTAGGATAGAAGCTTTCATGTAGTGTGTGGGAGAGAACTAAACAAATTAAATGGTATGATAGAAGCATTCATGTAGTGTGTGGGAGAGAACTAAACAAATTAAATGGTACGATAGAAGCATTCATGTAGTGTGTGGGAGAGAACTAAACAAATTAAATGGTATGATAGAAGCATTCATGTAGTGTGTGGGAGAGAACTAAACAAATTAAATTGTATGATAGAAGCATTCATGTAGTGTGTGGGAGAGAACTAAACAAATTAAATTGTATGATAGAAGCATTCATGTAGTGTGTGGAAGAGAACTAAACAAATTAAATGGTACGATAGAAGCATTCATGTAGTGTGTGGAAGAGAACTAAACAAATTAAATGGTACGATAGAAGCATTCATGTAGTGTGTGGAAGAGAACTAAACAAATTAAATGGTACGATAGAAGCATTCATGTAGTGTGTGGGAGAGAACTAAACAAATTAAATTGTATGATAGAAGCATTCATGTAGTGTGTGGAAGAGAACTAAACAAATTAAATGGTACGATAGAAGCATTCATGTAGTGTGTGGAAGAGAACTAAACAAATTAAATGGTATAAAGAAGCCTTCATGTAGTGTGTGGAAGAGAACTAAACAAATTAAATGGTATGATAGAAGCATTCATGTAGTGTGTGGAAGAGAACTAAACAAATTAAATGGTAGGATAGAAGCATTCATGTAGTGTGTGGAAGAGAACTAAACAAATTAAATGGTACGATAGAAGCATTCATGTAGTGTGTGGAAGAGAACTAAACAAATTAAATGGTACGATAGAAGCATTCATGTAGTGTGTGGAAGAGAACTAAACAAATTAAATGGTACGATAGAAGCATTCATGTAGTGTGTGGAAGAGAACTAAACAAATTAAATGGTATGAAGAAGCCTTCATGTAGTGTGTGGAAGAGAACTAAACAAATTAAATGGTACGATAGAAGCATTCATGTAGTGTGTGGAAGAGAACTAAACAAATTAAATGGTAGGATTGAAGCTTTCATGTAGTGTGTGGAAGAGAACTAAACAAATTAAATTGTATGATAGAAGCATTCATGTAGTGTGTGGAAGAGAACTAAACAAATTAAATGGTATGAAGAAGCCTTCATGTAGTGTGTGGAAGAGAACTAAACAAATTAAATGGTATGATAGAAGCATTTATGTAGTGTGTGGAAGAGAACTAAACAAATTAAATTGTATGATAGAAGCATTCATGTAGTGTGTGGAAGAGAACTAAACAAATTAAATGGTATGATAGAAGCATTCATGTAGTGTGTGGAAGAGAACTAAACAAATTAAATGGTAGGATATAAGCATTCACGTAGTGTGTGGAAGAGAACTAAACAAATTAAATGGTATGATAGAAGCATTCATGTAGTGGGTGGAAGAGAACTAAACAAATTAAATGGCATGATAGAAGCATTTATGTAGTGTGTGGAAGGGAACTAAACAAATTAAATGGTATGAAAGAAGCATTCACGTAGTGTGTGGAAGAGAACTAAACAAATTAAATGGTATGATAGAAGCATTCATGTAGTGGGTGGAAGAGAACTAAACAAATTAAATGGTATGATAGAAGCATTCATGTAGTGTGTGGTAGAGAACTAAACAAATTAAATGGTATGATAGAAGCATTCATGTAGTTTGTGAAAGAGAACTAAACAAATTAAATGGTACGATAGAAGCATTCATGTAGTGTGTGGAAGAGAACTAAACAAATTAAATTGTAGGACAGATGCTTTCATGTGGTGGGTGGAAGAGAACTAAACAAATTAAATGGTAAGATAGAAGCTTTCATGTAGTGTGTGGAAGAGAACTAAACAAATTCAATGGTAGGATAGAAGCTTTCATGTAGTGGGTGGAAGAGAACTAAACAAATTAAATGGTATGATAGAAGCTTTCATGTAGTGGGTGGAAGAGAACTAAACAAACTAAATGGTATGATAAAAGCTTTCATGTAGTGGGTGGAAGAGAACTAAACAAACTAAATGGTATGATAGAAGCATTCATGTGGTGGGTGGAAGAGAACTAAACAAATTAAATGGTATGATAGAAGCATTCATGTAGTGTGTGGAAGCATTCATGTAGTGTGTGGAAGAGAACTAAACAAATTAAATGGTATGATAGAAGCATTCATGTAGTGGGTGGAAGAGAACTAAACAAATTAAATATTATGATAGAAGCATTCATGTAGTGTGTGGAAGAGAACTAAACAGATTAAATGGTATGATAGAAGCATTCATGCAGTGTGTGGAAGAGAACTAAACAAAATAATTGGTATGATAGAAGCATTTATGTAGTATGTTGAAGCATTCATGTAGTGTGTGAAAGAGAACTAAACAAAATATTTGGTATGATAGAAGCATTCATGTAGTGTGTTGAAGCATTCATGAAGTGTGTGGAAGAGAACTAAACAAATTAAATGGTATGATAGAAGCATTCATGTAGTGGGTGGAAGAGAACTAATCAAATTAAATGGTATGATAGAAGCATTCATGTAGTGTGTGGAAGAGAACTAAACAAATTAAATGATAGGATAGAAGCATTCATGTAGTGGGTGGAAGAGAACTAAACAAATTAAATGGTATGATAGAAGCATTTATGTTGTGTGTGGAAGAGAACTAAACAAATTAAATGGTATGATAGAAGCTTTCATGTAGTGGGTGGAAGAGAACTAAACAAATTAAATGGTATGATAGAAGCATTCATGTAGTGTGTGGGATAGAACTAAACAAATTAAATGGTATGATAGAAGCTTTCATGTAGTGTGTGGAAGAGAACTAAACAAATTAAATGGTATGGTAGAAGCTTTCATTTAGTTTGTGGAAGAGAACTAAACAAATTAAATGGTATGATAGAAGCTTTCATGTAGTGTGTGGAAGAGAACTAAACAAATTAAATGGTATGGTAGAAGCTTTCATTTAGTTTGTGGAAGAGAACTAAACAAATTAAATGGTATGATAGAAGCATTCATGTAGTGGGTGGAAGAGAACTAAACAAATTAAATGCTATGATAGAAGCTTTCATGTAGTGTGTGGTAGAGAACTAAACAAATTCAATGGTAGGATAGAAGCTTTCATGTAGTGGGTGGAAGAGAACTAAACAAATTAAATGGTATGATAGAAGCTTTCATGTAGTGTGTGGAAGAGAACTAAACAAATTAAATGGTATGATAGAAGCATTCATGTAGTGTGTGGAAGAGAACTAAATAAATTAAATGATATGATTGAAGCTTTCATGTAGTGTGTTGAAGAGAACTAATCAAGTTCCAGTATGAGTAGACCAAGAGGTGAAGAAAAGACGCTGGCGCTGGATAGGACCGAGATCTCCGTGAGAATATTCAGCTGGAGCCGTTCGTGGACAGGACACCAGTTGGAAAACCCTCAGAACAATATAACTAGAATGTGTTGCACTGGAACCCACAGGGGCATAGAAAAAAGGAAGCCCCCCCCCCCCCCCCCACACCCCCACACCCCGAAAAAACCGCCCAGAGAAGGGGGCTAAAACGTGAAATTTAAAAAAGAAAAGTAGGACTTGAGGAAGAGCTGCATGCAAAACAACATGACAGAAGGAGGACCTATTCTCCATTGGGGAATAGAAGGCAAATCAGAAGAAGGGCGGTATACTGAGCGATTAAACCTCTGTGATCCAAACATTTACTATTCGGATGAGAATCCCCTAGGCACAAATCTCAGGAATTAAGTTTAACGGTAAGGTTAAACTGAGGCTCCTGCCGATTGGGAAATAACCTGGAGTCCAGAGAGGGCAGAGTTTGAATACTAGTTCTCATTCTCCCAAACGTTGTCTCTGGTTTACATGACCTACGATGAGAAGTCAGTTGCGTATCCTTTACAGCAATGGCTCTCAACATTCCTCATGCCGCCTCCGTTTATTAGCTCCTCATATTCTGGGGACCCCCAGTTATTTTCGTTGCTACTGCATAACTTCAGTGAGCATGTGTTTTTCGATGATCATAGGCGCCTTTTGTGAAAGGGTCGCTGGACCCTCAAAAGGGCTGGGACCCACCGGTTTGAAGTTTGAACAACGGATCAACATCATGGCACAAGGGTAGTAACACATAAGTGGTCCGTTCTACTTCTAACTCAAGTTTGAGTCCGAAGTAGCACAGCTCAGTGCACGGGCTCCGTAGCACCGGCGAGGATCCTGAAATATTTTGTGTAGTTTTTAAACTCCAAATTTTGCCTGGGTGCGCCGTTAGACTACTCTTTTCCATTTTCAACTGCCAAGGGATTTGTTTTACGTGCGCAACAATACACACGGGCGTCCGATCTCACTACCCAGAGACTAAAGAAAATTACTAGAAGTCTACTTAAAAAAATTCCAGCCTGTACCGGACACCATGCCTAGAGACCAGGCAGCCCCCTTCACAGTTTGAGAACCTCTGCTTGACAGGATGTTGCAGAGCCAAGCCGGTCATGTCTTGGCTGTGGGTGATTTGTTTTTTCCAATTTTCAGCTCAGAAGTGTGCCACTGGTTACTAAAGGCTCGGCTCTGCCGATACAACTGTCGTCAACAACGCAAAATGGTCTGCTGTCAATTCATTCGCAGCTGGGATCTACCGTGTACTAGTGAATGACAAATCTCATCTGCAAGGGCCTTAGCCACAGACGCCGACCACTAGACTGACGCGTTTGAAAAAAAAAAGGTAAACAAACACAAGGTAACGGCGAAATTGAACACCCGGACGTAACTTTAAAATGTCAGTAGAATAAATACTGTCTACAGTCGCGCCCAAGATAAGACCTTCAAAGAACGTCATTCACTCTCAGGTGATATGGGAAAGAATAGCCCGAACAGGTATGACTAAGTCGTGTCTTAAGCTTTAGGAGATCTGCCATCTTTAGATGAGTCACGGCAACGTAGACAGACTCAACATTAGACCTATTACCACTGGGCGGCAGGGTACAGAGACAGACTCAACATTATATCTATTACCACTGGACCGCAGGCGACGGAGACAGACTCAACATTAGATCTATTACCACTGGACGGCAGGGTACAGAGACAGACTCAACATTAGATCTATTACCACTGGACGGCAGGGTACAGAGATAGACTCAACATTAGATCTATTACCACTGGACGGCAGGGGACGGAGACAGACTCAACATTAGACCTATTAGCACTGGACGGCAGGGTACAGAGACAGACTCAACATTAGATCTATTACCACTGGACGGCAGGGTACAGAGACAGACTCAACATTAGATCTATTACCACTGGACGGCAGGGTACAGAGATAGACTCAACATTAGATCTATTACCACTGGACGGCAGGCGACGGAGACAGACTCAACATTAGATCTATTAGCACTGGACGGCAGGCGACGGAGACAGACTCAACATTAGATCTATTACCACTGGACGGCAGGGTACAGAGATAGACTCAACATTAGATCTATTACCACTGGACGGCAGGCGACAGAGACAGACTCAACATTAGATCTATTACCACTGGCCTGCGGGCGACTTCCTAATGGTCTGCGGTGTCTCCAAATGTGTATGCTTTAAGTAGGGATGAGCCGCCGTGGTGAAGCGGCTAGGCGCTCGCTCACCTACGGGTCGGATGGTGGTGGGTTTGGGTCCTGACGGAGCCGGACTTATTTCCAGGTCAAACCAGCCTTGAGTGGCTATCAGATGCAGTCCTGGGTAGTAAAGGCGGCCGTGATGATGCTAACCACATCACCCGCCAAGTGCCGACTGTTATATAAAACACAGGTCTAGCCCTATATACCCAATACGCCGGAAGACGCGGAAAATTGTCGCTTACCTTTAAGCAGGGTTGTATGGAGCCGAGACATGGAGAACAACTAAAAACAGGTACTAATAAAGTGTAATCATGCACATAATAGAGGAAATAAATGATATGATGGCATCACTAATGTTTAGCTTTAGAAGAGAACTAAACAAGTTCAAGTGGACCCGGAGGTGAAGAAAAGACGTCGGCGTTGGATAGGACACACGTTTAGAAAACCAGAGAACAATATTAATAGAATCTCTTTGCACTGGAACCCACAAGGACATGGAAACAAAGGCAGGCCGTCTGCACGTGTAGATTCCGGTGCCTCATTGTAGGGAAAACAAGAACCGACCCACAGCGTCCCCAACAAGTATTTCCTAAAAGTCGACTAATTTAGGGGGTTTCCTTCGAAGTCGGAGTGCATTTGCGCGAGAGGCAAGAAACCAACAGCCTGCATACAAATAAGTCTGATCTGTAAAACTAATATGCACTCAACACTCGGGTTCGGCAACAAGTTCAAAGTCCAGAGGTGGGTGAAAAACCAGAACTTTCCGCCGGAGTTTACAGCCGGTGACCACGAAGAAGAAACAAGAAATGCAGACCAAAAACATATGGGGAAGGGAGTAGGAGAGTTGAGTTACAAAATACTAGAAGGACATTGGGGGGGGGGGGGGGGGGGGTGGCTGCATGCAACAGCGAAGGTCAGAAGGACTTAGCCTGAGTTGGTTAAGGGTCTACGTTTTACTGTGGGATAGAAAACAGAAAAATAAAAGTAGGGTGACCATGCGTCCCGTTTTCACCGGTAAAGTCCCGGGTTATTTTTCGGTGAAACTCATCAGTCCGGTCGGTATTCAAAAACAGAAGCAAAATCGCCCGTTTCATAAAATCTTGGAATAAGCTCGAGAACAGAACAAACACTTATATCAGGTTATGTATGTCGACATTTTAAGATTGCATAGTCATAGTTTCTTAAATTCTTTGTTGTTGTTGTTGTTGTTGTTGTCTCACTGATACCAGGTTGTAGCCCTGTGTCGTGGTTTCTTTTTGTATGTATCTTGCGCTTCTCGGGTGGCTTGGGTGATGGATTCGTTTCTCTTTTTGCATGTTTCGGCTACACCATTTATCAGTGCAATTCTTGGACTTCCTCTCGCCTTCTTCCCCGATGTTCTGCTCTAAAAATTCACAGGTGAAATCTAAACTGGCTGCTTTCTCACTAGATGGCCGAATCATTTCATTCTTCGTCTGTCAATGTAATCCAGACATGGTCTTATTCCGACCTTCTCTCTAGTGCTAGTATTTGTAACCGTGTCTCGTCTAGTGTTTTTAGCTGTGTCTCGTCTAGTGTTTGTAGCCGTGTCTCGCCTAGTGTTTGTAACCGTGTCTCGTCTAGTGTTGTTAGTGACCCTGTCTCGCCTAGTGTTGTTAGTGATCCTGTCTCGTCTAGTGTTGTTAGTGATCCTGTCTCGTCTAATGTTGTTTGTGACCCTGTCTCGTCTAGTGTTGTTAGTGACCCTGTCTCGCCTAGTGTTGTTAGTGACCCTGTCTCGTCTAGTGTTGTTAGTGACCCTGTCTCGTCTAGTGTTGTTAGTGATCCTGTCTCGTCTAGTGTTGTTTGTGACCCTGTCTCGCCTAGTGTTGTTAGTGACCCTGTCTCGCCTAGTGTTGTTAGTGACCCTGTCTCGCCTAGTGTTGTTAGTGACCCTGTCTCGTCTAGTGTTGTTAGTGACCCTGTCTCGCCTAGTGTTGTTAGTGATCCTGCGTAGACAGCGTATTTCATATGTAGTTATTTTTTTTCTAGTTCTCTACCCATTATCTATGTTTGGCACTTATAACATAAAGCAGGGATGAAAATGCTATTAAAACCAGATAAAAGAACAACATAATTTACTTTCTAAAAGGCATGTTAAAAGCATCAGGATGGCTTGGGCTTGAACCAGGGGGTAAACTAACTTGCTTGGAATGTCCAGTTTTCCGCTCAGAATATTAGTGATATATCCAGTTTTTAGCCCAGAATGTTAGTGAAATGTCCCGTTTTCAGCCAAGAATGTTAGTGAAATGTCCCGTTTTCAGCTTAGAGTATTGGTAGAATGTCTCACTTTGAGCCCAAGATCTGATGGATGCCCTAGTTATAAGACTGTACGCTTGAAGAAGGTTTCCAGGACTTGAAGCTGCTTGATTCGTATCCTTGAGATGTGAACCCTATCAAGACCGGCTCCTCAGGGGATGGATGAGACGGATATACAATTAGATGGTTGCTGGTACCATCGGAATTGGAACTCTTCGCTTGCTGCTGAGGATGGGGACTGGGCACTTACGGAAAGGTCCCGAGTGCTGTGCGATTCCTAATTCAACATTCAGCATTGAAGTTGAACGGGGTAATCTTTAAACTTGAAAAAAAAAAAATTAAAAAAATTAAAAATTAAAAATGGAGCCCAGTCGTTTCATAACTATATGGTGTACCGGACTGGTGTACCCACTCGAGTGTTAAAACTATAACTTCTGTAGAGGTTGAACGGGCTGTGTGGAATCTGCTCTGTAGGCTTGTCTTCCAGACTGAGATGGTTTTTTTGTTTGTTTGTTGGGGAAAAGGGGGGGGGGGGTGGTAAATGTCACGATGGTCAGATCCTCAGGTAACACTTTTGAGGGGACAAACTAATCGAGTGGTCCTGTGGTCTCCGTGTTCCAGTTCCTACACTGATGTGAATCTCTTTCTTTAAACTGATCTGGACTTCCATGCCGACCCGGAATTAAATGGACAGCAGGAAACATTCTGGGAAGCAAACGTGACAGAAGCCGTTGTTGCACATGTCTGTCGGTTTGGTGTTTGTGATTTTGAATCCTGATCGAGATAAAATAAAAATTTAAAATTATATGAAACAAAAATATGAAAAACAAAAATGAGATGACCGAGTTCTAATCGAGTAGTAGGAAACATTCTAGAAGGTAAACGCGGCAAGGTAAACAAGGAAACATAGCATACGGAAGGCTTGAATTCAATACATAATTCTACTTTGTACAACTATCATTCAGCAGGTCCTTTACAGAATGTCGTTCTCCAACCCTACGTGCTTTCATAGCCAAGGCATCTATAATGTCTTAAATCCACGCTGGCGGAAGTCGGTCTCTGCATCGTTTCTGGGAAACGGTACCATCCACTACCGTTATCTCTCTCTCCAGGCCAGCAGAATGTTTAACATGGCCACAATAGCTCAGCTTTCCAGACAGGGTGCTGTTTATGAGCCAATTCTCCTCGCTGGTCAGATCATGCAGGAAGACGGCGTGGTTTGCTTCGTCTTCTTCTTGGTCCGTGGTTTTCTAAGAATGTTTCTGTAGCATTTCCGTTTAAAAGCACATACTCTGCTCCTTCTCCCTCCTACCCATTTAAATGTGCGCATTTGACAAAACAGAAAAGGTGTTCAGTTAAGTAAGTCAGGTGATTCATGTGAAGCGTATCTCTAGCGATCAGGATTCAGTGTCTGACTTATCTATGACGCCATCTCGATATCTCCTATCTCCAAGAGCACCAGAGTCAACGGTTTTCAGTGCAGGGTACACTAGAATCAGCAGGCATTTAAACCGCATAGGTTAGTGGACAGTTATCAAGGCAAACGAAAGTTGAACAAGCCAGCTTTACATTTACAGTCACAAACAATAAGTAAACGTTGAGGTTAGAAAGCGTTCATCAGTTTATGATAAACCAATCCGGTAAACTAATCGTAAGCTTGTCACTCGGTCGTCCAGATATGTAGACTACTTTCATTATGCTACCGCAATGATTTCTGATCTCACAGTGCCTTCTGCAAAATCACCAATTCGTCTTGTCCCTGTCCGAATAACATCCGGTAATTGGTGCAGTAGGGGAAACCAACCCTGAGCTTCATGAACTCAAGTGGGCCCACTCCCTGAAAATGTCTAGGAGCTCGTGGGCCGAAATATTTGTCGACGAGAGGTTACTTCTACTGATGATTGGTAGACCCCTGCTGTACATGCTTCCCTGTGGAGTTTCGTCTTATTCTCATACGAATAGACAATGTTGCAGTTACCCAAATTTAACTGATGCGTCTCTAAAGAAAATTCACACGTCTGTCTGGCCAGTAGCTCTGAGACACGCGCAAATACAGGAAATGAGAACTTGCCAGAAAAAAGATGTGGACGCAGGGGCATAACTGAAAACTGTAGATAAAGCTGGGCTGGACGCTGAGTCCCTTGTGTATGTTCGACCCCCTTAGAAAGATGAGGCGGTTCTGGAAAGACTTGATATTTTGTCATTGTACAGTCTACAATCGCCTAAATGGCTTCATTCTGCGTCCGTTCAAGCTTCACCAGCTGACTCTTTGCTGCTGCACAGACGGGTAACAATTAGGACAAGCAGGCAAAAGCTAGTACAACCTTTTAATAATAATAATAATAATAATAATAATAATAATAATAATAATAATAATAATAATAATAATAATAATAATAAGAAGAAGAAGAAGAAGAAGAAGAAGAAGAAGAAGAAGAAGAAGAAGAAGAAGAAGAAGAAGAAGAAGAAGTTAGCTGCGTATCCTATACATGACGTTGCAGAACCAATCCGCGCAATTTTTAGCTGTGTGGGCTTGTTTTTTTGGGGCCAATATTTTACCTTCAGTTTGTTGCCGTTGCTATTAAACGGTCAGCTCTCAGTACCACTGTCGAAACCAACGCAAGACAGTCTGCTGCCAAATGGCCTGCAGCTGGGACCGAACCCAGCACCTCGTCATTATGAAGCACATTCACAACATCTAAGCTACAGACGCACTCAATAATGATAATAATAAGGAAAGCTACCACAGTTCAATTTCAAGAGCCAAAGAATGCTGATTCAAAACTGCGGCTCCTTGGGATCATCATACATTCAAAAAAAAAAAAAAACACATATACTAACACAAACATAATTATAACCGAAACTGAAAAAGAAATACATCGGGGACCGGGTCGCCACTAGCTCGCCGGTAGACGACTTCATTGGGACAGTATTTTAGTCTCTCTCCTCTAATCGCATGAACACTTGCATCAACACTGCAGGAGTCCTTTTCATGGCTCTAGGTAGGCTAAGCCATTTCATATGGTGCACATAACCAAGTCACAATTATAACCTAAAGCTTCCCCTTCGGGGCGATAGCTGAACGATTTTTTCTGTCAGCAAAACACCTACCTATCAATTAACAACAATATCTGTTTTATTAATATACATTAACCGAAATAATTTCCTTGATTTAGATGCGCACGTGTGTGTATGTGTGTTCTCGTGCGCGTGTAACTAGGATTAAATAACAAAGAAAAGGGGGGGGGGGGTAAATAAAGCTTTTTTTTATGCGCAGAAGTGACACATAGAAGGTGTTTACAGTATCGCAAAATCACTCAGCGTCCTAAGCAAAGTCCAGGATATTTTTCGTATACAACAATTACTGAAACATAATTCAACCTTTCAACTAAATTTGTCTTTCTATTTATTTCTGAGTAGATTATTCACTGGAGTTGGGAAGCTTTTTGAAATGAAATGCTTTAGAATGCTTCTCAGAACACCACACACAAGGAAAGGAAATATTGACATCCTGAAAGATCTAAACATCAAAGAAGATTGGCTAGTTAACAGCATCTTATAAGGTACACTGAATAATTTTTGCCGTATCAAGTGCCACGGCGGATTGGACAGAATTGTAGCAGAAGGTATGGTAAATAAAAGAGAGGCAGAGGTCGACAAGCATGAAGATGGGCACATGATATAAGTAACACATTCAAGTGGTTTTGCCATCTCGTTAGAATGCAACAAGATCAAATACCATCACAAGCCCCCTACATCTCAGAGGATCAGCTACAAGAGCAAGAGGACGGCCGCGTAAAATATGGATCGACAACAATAAAGACACTCTACGTCTTTACGGCATGACAAGAGCCAGTGGCTGTTAGCGTGCACTGGATCGCAAATTTTCCTCCCCACTTCGCTTAACGGCAGAAGTGGTTCATGATGATGATGATGAAGACTGGGTAGGAAAGTACACTAGGCGGGAAATCTGACGAGAGACCGAGTTTCAATCAAGCAGGCTATGGTGACAGCGACGTTCTGCAAAGGATCTGCTTCATGACAATACGCTGTATTTCAATTTATGCAGCGTGCCATTTACAATTGATCCATGGGCATTGTATGACAGTCGTGCCGCAGAAGGCTCTGTGACATAGTGGCTATTTCGTTAGCTTGCTAAGTCAGCGATGTGGGTTTAATCCGCAGCAGTGGGGAAATCTTTCCTTCATAGCGGAAAACTTTCTCAAACTGAACTTCTTTCTAAAGTTCATGCCCTGTGGCGTTGGTAATCATGTCCATCCACAGCCTTCTGTCTCGTGTACTTCAATCAACTCTGACACAGATGATCATCCATGCCATGATGTCAAACTGTCCAGCATCTGTTCTCTCGGTCTCTCCATCTGCCTCTTCTTCCCTCTAACTTTCCTACCGTCACCATGTCCTCCAGTTTTCTCCTTATCATCACATGATCAAATAATGAAGATTGTCTCTGATCTGGACAATCAGTTTTCTTCGTGAGTCAGTTTCTTTCAAGACGTCTTCATTACTCTTTCTATCTGTCCAAGGTATTCTCATTATTCGACTATAAAACCACATCTCCGCAGCTTCCAAATAAGTTTTCAATAATTTATCATTTATTAATCAGTCCATGATTCCCTTTTATATATCAAGATAGGATTTACACAGCTTTTAAGAAATCTTAGAGCTTACTGACTGAAATTCTACAGGAAAATGCTCAAGCGACCGTGGACCAGGAAGAACAAACGACCTTCTACATGATCTGAACATCCAGGAGACCTGGATCATCAACAGCACCCTGTCCCGACAGCTGGGGTATTTCCGCCATGACAAATACCATGGTAACAGTGAGAACGGTGATGTAGAGTGCAGCTGGGGTATTTCCGCCATGACAAATACCATGGTAACTTAGTGAGAACGGTGATGTAGAGTGCAGCTGGGGTATTTCCGCCATGACAAATACCATGGTAACTTAGTGAGAACGGTAATGGAGAGTGCAGCTGGGGTATTTCCGCCATGACAAATGTCTTGGTAACTTAGTGAGAACGGTAATGGAGAGTGCAGCTGGGGTATTTCGGCCATGACAAATGCCTTGGTAACTTAGTGAGAACGGTAATGGAGAGTGCAGCTGGGGTATTTCCGCCATGACAAATACCATGGTAACTTAGTGAGAACGGTAATGGAGAGTGCAGCTGGGGTATTTCCGCCATGACAAATGCCATGGTAACTTAGTGAGAACGGTAATGGAGAGTGCAGCTGGGGTATTTCTGCCATGACAAATACCATGGTAACTTAGTGAGAACGGTGATGTAGAGTGCAGCTGGGGTATTTCCGCCATGACAAATGTCATGGTAACTTAGTGAGAACGGTAATGGAGAGTGCAGCTGGGGTATTTCCGCCATGACGAATGCCATGGTAACTTAGTGAGAACGGTAATGGAGAGTGCAGCTGGGGTATTTCCGCCATGACGAATGCCATGGTAACTTAGTGAGAACGGTAATGGAGAGTGCAGCTGGGGTATTTCCGCCATGACAAATGCCATGGTAACTTAGTGAGAACGGTAATGGAGAGTGCAGCTGGGGTATTTCCGCCATGACAAATGCCTTGGTAACTTAGTGAGAACGGTAATGGAAAGTGCAGCTGGGGTATTTCCGACATGACAAATACCATGGTAACTTAGTGAGAACGGTGATGTAGAGTGCAGCTGGGGTATTTCCGACATGACAAATACCATGGTAACTTAGTGAGAACGGCAATGGAGAGTGCAGTTTCAAGAATGCCAGGCAGAGGCAGACCGCCGCGAAGGCGGCTATGAAAGCATACAACGATGGAGAATTGGCTAGTGAAAGTGAGACCTATGTTTTACAGACCAATAGACACTTGGTAGGTGATGTGGTCAACATCAGCCACCTTTACTTCCCATGAATTTACCTGCTTCCCCTTTTAGGGTGGGTTGACCTGAGAGCCGAGGCTACTTTTGCAAAAATTCTGGCCAAGTTAAGATTTGAACCCACGACCTTTGGATCCATAGAAGGGCGTCTAGCCGCCTCCACCCTCGATACGTGGTAGCGTAGATTATGTGTTCTAAAACTCCACATCCTATGATTTCTGTTGAGACTACAATCACTTGACGAACACACACACGTGCTCTGTCGCCCAGCTACTGAGCTGAGCGCTTGGTGTGACACTGTGCGCTGTTAATTTCCTGCGGAGTGTATTTTGTTGTTGGTGTTGTGCCCGCGGCGGTTTTGTGTTGTGAACTGCACTAAAAATGGTCGGCGTCTGACAAAAGTTCGGAACAGAGTTTACGTATTCAGTATTTTGTGCATTTGCAGAACAGATAAAGAAGATGTGCCAATCAACTCCTACATGGTACGGTGAACATAAAGACAATGAGATCGCTGCTGCACCAGTGGACGGGGCACGAACTGGTTGGACCAGTCCGTTGGATGTCGACAAGGAATAACAATTATTTTGTGCAAATTTTTGCTTTCTTCTTCTTCTACTTGTTCTCCGTTCTTCTGCTCATCTTCCTATTTCCCTCCTTCCCATTCTTCCACCAAGCTAACCGTTCTCACAGGCCAGCATGATGGACTGGCTGGTGTCACTAACCAATCACACAGGTCGGTATGATGGACTGGATGGTGTCACTAACCAATCACACAGGTCGGTATGATGGACTGGCTGGTGTCACTAACCAATCACACAGGTCGGTATGATGGACTGGATGGTGTCACTAACCAATCACACAGGTCGGTATGATGGACTGGCTGGTGTCACTAACCAATCACACAGGTCGTTATGATGGACTGGATGGTGTCACTAACCAATCACACAGGTCGGTATGATGGACTGGCTGGTGTCACTAACCAATCACACAGGTCGGTATGATGGACTGGCTGGTGTCACTAACCAATCACACAGGTCGGTATGATGGACTGGATGGTGTCACTAACCAATCACACAGGTCGGTATGATGGACTGGCTGGTGTCACTAACCAATCACACAGGTCGGTATGATGGACTGGCTGGTGTCACTAACCAATCACACAGGTCGGTATGATGGACTGGATGGTGTCACTAACCAATCACACAGGTCGGTATGATGGACTGGATGGTGTCACTAACCAATCACACAGGTCGGTATGATGGACTGGCTGGTGTCACTAACCAATCACACAGGTCGGTATGATGGACTGGCTGGTGTCACCAACCAATCACACAGGTCGGTATGATGGACTGGCTGGTGTCACTAACCAATCACACAGGCCAGCATGATGGACTGGCTGGTGTCACTAACCAATCACACAGGTCGGCATGATGGACTGGCTGGTGTCACTAACCAATCACACAGGTCGGTATGATGGACTGGCTGGTGTCCCCAACCAATCACACAGGTCGGTATGATGGACTGGCTGGTGTCACTAACCAATCACACAGGTCGGTATGATGGACTGGCTGGTGTCCCTGTTATGGGTGCCCCACTTGTCACATCTCTGGAGGCTGAGCTGGCTATCTGGAATCTGGCTTATTGGTCTACCGTCCACACTGAGATGTTTAACTCTCAGGATGGTATGGTTAACTTTCAGGTTGCAACCCTAAATCTCAGGATGGTATGGTTAACTTTAAGGTTGCAACCCTAAATCTCAGGATGGTATGGTCAACTTTCAGGCTGCACCCCGGGAAGAACAAACTTATCGATCCACTGATCAATTCTGCTTTCCCTTCTGACCTCTACTTCTCTGCCATGAACATTCTGGGTTCAGATAGCTGTTTGGGGGTGGGGGGTGGGGGGGGGGGGGTGTAGAGAGCTGCCATATTTGCGCCCTTAGACCTTTGAAACCTGACTTCTTTAAAGGCATTTTTTTTAAATGAGCCTAACCTCCGCTAATCATTGACAACACTCATTAAGAAGGGCACATGCGACAAACTATTGAAGGTGAACAAGCTTAGTGAAAACAGAAGCAGCGAACAAACGCTTGGAAAGGTGATGCAACTGTTGTCAGATCCCATCTTCTAGCCAGCAGTCCTAGAAAAGTCCGGTTCCGCTCTAAATGTCCGATTGTCCGTGGTATCGATCATTGACCTCAGCCATTCAGTCCCTAGTCACATGCGTCCACCTTAGACAAGGGGTTAATGTCCGCCTGTCCTTCTTTTGAGCTGACTGCGCCATTGCTGTGTGATGTCATGAATTAAGGTCACTGATCCCTACTCTTCAAGTTCTGGAGAGCGTACAGAGTATCACCAAAAAGATATGAAAATATGGGAAAAAAATAATGTTCATGTTTATGTTTATTCGACGGATCAGTCTCACGGCACATGGGTGTAACCTATCAATGCTCCGTTCTACTTCTAACTCAAGCTGGAGTCTAAACATTCTCAGCGCAGTGCACGAACTCCGTTGAACCGGCGAGGATCCTGAAATACTTTGGGGAGATTTTTATCTACAAATTTTGCCCGGGCAGCGCCGTTAGGCTACTCTTTTTGATTTCCAACTGCTAAGGGATTTTTACGTGAACAAGAATGCACACGGGCGTCAGATCTTACTACCCAGCTACCAGGATAAATTACTAGAAGTCTATGTGAGAAAAATCCCAGCCTGCACTGGGGCCTAAACCAGGGACCTCCAGCACTCTAGGCTGGCGCCATGCCTCGATACCACGCAGCCCACCAATATACGACATATACGCTAGAGGAGATTTTACGAAAAAATAAGAAAACCATAAAGTATATGTCAGTTTTACAAAACCAACTGCAATGAACAAGCAAATGACGTTGCGACAATTAGCCTTCATCACAAAGCAACAACAAGAAACTAAACATAACACACATACAAATATTTAAAAAAAAAGTAAAAAGTAAAGATCCCTTTTCACGCCTTTCGGCGCATCGGGCATATGGGCAGAGCGTCCCATATTTACAGACCATCAGCACTCTGTGGGTAATGTGGTCAGCATTACGCCGGCTGTCTTTACTTTCCCAGGACAGCCCATCCTGGTACCCATTTTAGGCTGGGTCGACATGCGACGTCCCATACCACGACAAAAATCCACGCAGCCTGAAGTGGGTTTCGATCGCGGCATGCTGGCTCACGAGTCGGACTCGCAACGCCTTAGCCACGGACGCCGCCATACAAATATACTGACTCTGAAATGATTACATGAAAGTTTTGACAAGGTTGAGACAAGGTCATAATACATGACATAAATATAAAGTATGTGATACTAATTATTCATGTGTTGCTACTATTACAACTACTACTACTGATGCTGCTGCTGCTGCTACTAATGCTTCTACAACTACCTGGCAATTGTATTTTTCCAGTCTAGGATAGCAGGCTGTCGGATTGCAGGCTGCAGAATTGCAGGACTGCAGGATTGCAGGACTGCGGGATTGCAGGCTGCAGGATTGCAGGACTGCAGGATTGCAGGCTGCAGGATTGTAGGACTGAGGGATTGCAGGCTGCAGGATTGCAGGACTGCAGGATTGCAGGACTGCAGAATTGCAGGTTGCAGGATTGCAGGACTGCAGGATTGCAGGACTGCGGGATTGCAGGCTGCAGGATTGCAGGCTGCAGGATTGCAGGACTGCGGGATTGCAGGACTGCGGGATTGCAGGCTGCAGGATTGCAGGACTGCAGGATTGCAGGCTGCAGGATTGCAGGCTGCAGGATTGCAGGCTGCAGGATTGCAGGACTGCAGGATTGCAGGACTGCGGGATTGCAGGCTGCAGGATTGCAGGACTGCAGGATTGCAGGCTGCAGGATTGCAGGACTGCAGGGTTGCAGGCTGCAGGATTGCAGGACTGCAGGGTTGCAGACTGCAGGATTGCAGGACTGCAGGATTGCAGGCTGCAGGATTGCAGGACTGCAGGATTGTAGGACTGCGGGATAGCAGGCTGTAGGATAGCAGGCTATAGGATTGCAGGCTGCAGGATAGCAGGCTGTAGGATAGCAGGCTGTAGGATAGCAGGCTGTAGGATTGCAGGCTGTAGGATAGCAGGCTGTAGGATAGCAGGCTGTAGGATAGCAGGCTGCAGGATAGCAGGCTGTAGGATAGCAGGCTGTAGGATAGCAGGCTGTAGGATTGCAGGCTGTAGGATAGCAGGCTGTAGGATTGCAGGCTGTAGGATAGCAGGCTGTAGGATAGCAGGCTGTAGGATAGCAGGCTGTAGGATAGCAGGCTGTAGGATAGCAGGCTGTAGGATAGCAGGCTGTAGGATAGCAGGCTGTAGGATAGCAGGCTGTAGGATTGCAGGCTGTAGGATAGCAGGCTGTAGGATAGCAGGCTGTAGGATAGCAGGCTGTAGGATAGCAGGCTGTAGGATAGCAGGCTGTAGGATAGCAGGCTGTAGGATAGCAGGCTGTAGGATAGCAGGCTGTAGGATAGCAGGCTGTAGGATAGCAGGCTGTAGGATAGCAGGCTGTAGAATGATTATCTCAAGGATAACAACCAAACAGGTACTCCCTGTGTGGGTTGCGCGGGCCCATTGTGGGGGGGGGGCGGAGCCAATACCCCCCTCCCCCCCCCACAATAGGCATGTGTAAAAGCTAGGTTTGCTTCAAAGCAGGAATGCCCTGCCTCAGTGGTGACGAGCCAACATTCTACATACAACAAAAGTCACATCTTCTTCTTCTTCTGCGTTCGACATCAGTCATGCTAAACATTGAGTCCCGTTTGGGTCACAAATAGGATTGTGCGTTTAAGGTCGCCACCGGTCCCCCATAGCTTCTCTTGCAATGTGGCTCCCTTGGGCCAGATCCACAGTCTTTGTTGGGAGAGGTAAGGGCAGTACTGTAGTATGTGCCCAGGGGTCTGCTTTTTGCTCCACAATCACAGGCAGCAGATTCTTTTATGCCTATCTTGTACAGGTGTGCTCGAAGACCACAGTGTCCAGTCCGAAGTCTAAAAATTGTTGTTTGTTCTTTCCTGTTGAGTTTGTTTATGCTATCACTCTCTGGTCTGTAATCTCCATTCTGCCTTCTCCACTCCCGCTTGAAAGACTGCTTTAGCGTTGTTTTGGTTTCCTTGTAGCTGTGTGGTGGATGAGGTTGTGGAAGATTACTCCCAGCTTTTGCCAACTCATCTGCTCTGTCATTTCCTTGAATACCACAATGAGCTGGTATCCACTGCAAGACCAGTTCTGCTTCCTTGGAGAGTAAGCCAATGTTGGTCCTTAGATCAAAAGTCACATCAGTTAATTGGATGTGCACGCAAAACTCAAGTTCTGAAACAAAGCTAAAGTCCAGATGAAAACCAACACAGGATGTTACGCCGGAGTTTCCGGGCACAAATGCCAGAAAGCCGGTTCAACTGTACAGCCTTATAGCATCATGATATTAGGGCAACATTGCTAAACGACTACAAGAGACAGAAATAGGAAGATGTAGTTTTAACAGCAAGAAGCCGTCGGTGATGTTCTAGCTGAGTGGCAAGCAGGCCGCCTACCAACCGATGATGCTGAGTTAGAACACATTTCGAGGAAAGGGTGGACGTTTTTTTTAAACTGAACTGCAATCCTCTCTCGGCTGGAATATCATATGGAGCAGGACATTTCATGAAAAGTAAAGATGACTGATTCCAATGAATCAAGAAGTAAAGAAAGAGGCGCTGGCTTTGGATAGGACACCATTTGAGAAGTAAGGCTGGAATTTTTTCACGTGGACTTCTAGTAATTCCCCCTGGTATCTGGGTAGTGAGATCGGACGCTCGTGTGCATTGTTGCGCACGTAAAAAGACAATGGCTTGAATCCTTACAGAAGTCCGCTGTTCGTGGAGTCACCTTTATTTTTGTTCCGGGACATGCAGGCATCGATGGAAATGGAAGAGCTGACAGGTTGGCTGGATCCGCTATCACTACCGACGGTCAGCCTATGGATCATGCTGATATTATCAATGCCCTCAGAGAAATGGGAAGAATAGAGGACTTTGGTGGCAGTGAATCCACATCACTCGCCAGAATGGCAGACTTGGGAATTAAGATCGGCACAGCAAAAAACGAGACGCACACCAGCTACGCCAGAAGACTTGTTAATCAACATAGAACTGGTACTATTAGCCATCGGACGTTGGGGTTCATACTGAGGGGAGGATCTAAGCACCTATGGACATGTCCGGAGTGCAATGAGGATAACCCAACTAACTAACTAACTAACTAACTAACTAACTAACTAACTAACTAACTAACTAACTAACTAACTAACTAACTAACTAACTAACTAACCATTTGAGAAAACCTTGGAACAATACAACTAGAAAGACTTTACTCTGGAACCCACAGGTAGTAGAAATAAAGACAGATGCCCACCCTATCCAGTTTGGACTTATGGTTACTCTGCTTACGACTAAATTGGATTTCTTGGGTTTGTATAAGATCAAGGGGTACTTTCAGCTGAGTACTGTCGCTATGCATTTTGCGTCCAGGATAAGAGGCCAAGAGGTAGACAACGTTAGAAGTGGGAGAACTACATCACAAGTTTTACAGTCAGCAGTCTAAGAGAGGGTACAACCAAGACAACAGACCGTGCGTGTTGCAGATCCATTCCAACCAACCTTCCTTATAGAAACGGCATTTGACTAATTCATGATCGAACCGGGTATCTCCGAATTCTCGTCGTTAATTATGATTTCATAGTATTTCTCCTAGTTTGTTAAAGTTCCAATGTTCCTCTTATAAATCATAATAAATGCAACGTGCCACTTAAAAGCCAATATAGTTTCAATGTTTCTCTCAAAAATCACAATAAATTCAACGCGCCTCTTAAAAGTCCCCATAATTTCAATATTTCTTCAACAGTTAGATGCAATCTCCATGTTTCCCTCACAGTTAATTATAACTGTAATGTCTCTAGTCCAGTTTAATGTTATTGAAATTGTTTATCTACATTCCACGTTAGGATAACTGATTGTTATAATGTTCGCTATAATTTTAATGTACCGCACATTGAGGTATAAATCGCTGTGTGTGATCCTACAGCCGTTGAATTTCCTTCTCTCACTCACAGGAGCTGCGTGGTCTCAAGCATCGTGTCTGCCTTATGTGCTAGAAGTTCGGGGTTCAATCCCCAGTAAGGCTGGAATTTTTTCACGTGGACTTCTAGTAATTCCCCCTGGTATCTGGGTAGTGAGATCGGACGCTCGTGTGCATTGTTGCGCACGTAAAAAATCCATTAGCAGTTGGAAATTGACAAGTATTTCAGGAACCTCGTAGAGCATGTGCCCTGTGCTGAGCTTCTTCGCAATTAGACTTGAGTCAGAAGAAGAACAGAGCACTTATGGATTTACAACCCGTGTGCTATGATGTTGATCCGTTGTTCAAGCGTCAAAACTCTCTCACTCAGTGAGATGGGAGCTAGAGGGCGACAAAGAGATGGGCAGGACATGGGGGTAAGCTAAGCTGCACGCAATAGCCAAAGAGAGAATGACCTTGTGTGATTTGCTCGAGGGAAGGAAAGAGGACTTGCGTCATGATTACCACATTCAAATCAGTAATACGTCTTCCTTTCTTTCTTTCTTTCTTTCTTTCTTTCTTTCTTTCTTTCTTTCTTTCTTTCTTTCTTTCTTTCTTTCTTTCTTTCTTTCTTTCTTTCTTTCTCTGTGTGGGTACTTTAGTTATCATTCACTCGAAACAAAAGAAATCTCGGGAAAGTACAATATTCCATGGGTTTTATGGGTTATGGGTTAGGGTTATGGCTAGGGTTAGGGTTATGTTTAGTCAGTGTCTCTGAGGCGGTCAATGCTGACAAAGATCCTTCCCTCATCCCAAATCATGACAGCCGTAGAATATTTGACTTTCTGGGGAACTCCTGTGTTTACTTTGTCTGAGGTCAATTTAAAATCAGGTACCCACATCATCTTTTTTTGTCTTTTTCTTGAGGTTCACCGTGCAAAGAGGTCAAGCCGTTTGATTGGCGCTCTGACGTTCACGACTGCAATTTGTACGGTTATTTCTGCGGATCGTCGCAGGAGCTAGGGAGTTCGTTCTAGTCGGTAACCGTTCTGCTGAGAGAGGTTTGGCAACTTGCGAAAAATTTCAGTGCAACGAAGTTGACCCCCTCGACTTTTAACTTTAATTTCCTCGTTTCTTCATAAGTTAACCTCCTGAAAGTGTTGGGGAAGAATGTCAGTCTTGAGCGCGCCGTTTCTAAGCCTTATGGAAGTCAGACTCTTATAAAAGATAAAGTCGGGAGATGTGAACCAGCGTCATTGCACACGGCTATAAACCATAAGTGCTCTGCTACCAGTACGGAATTGTTCGCATGTGTCACTGTTCGCACGTAACTCTGTAGCTACAGCGACATTCCCCAATTTACCCATAAAGTGTCAACTCTGGTACCCATTTCCTAGAGGCTGGGTGAATCCCGGGAGGCGCCCTTGAACACCGACCGTGGCTGCAGCGAGTCGCAGCTGGATTTGAAAGCGGGCCTCTTATGGGCTTTGCTAACGCGTCCCTAAACTCCTATATACCCAAAACGCCTTGAAGGGTGACAATGGGTCCCTTTTCAAAGTGCCCTCTTGGTACACTTGTATGTAAGAATGTTGCCCTAAGGCCGCCACATGAAGCTAGGCGAGTGTTTGTGAAGCACTGACGAGGTCAAACTCGCGGATAGCCAGAAATGACACAGGGCTGCCAGTGGGATTGTTATCAAAACCCAAGCTAAGCTGAACACAAACACACACACACACACACACACACACACACACACACACACACACACACACACACACACACACACACACACACACACACACACACACACACACACACACACACACACACACACACACACACACACACACACACACACACACACACACACACACACACACACACACACACACACACACACACACACACAAACCAGCCATACATGAGCAAAGAGCCAAAAACAAAAACCTAAAAATGATAAAAAGCACACATTTTATAGTTACGAAACCGAACATTTACTCACTTGGAAAAAAATATTAAAAAAACCAAATTCTAAAATCTGAACCCAATGCGTCATTTAAATTAAAAAAAAAAAAAAGATCTTGGGGGGAAAAACTCAGTATTGGTAGCCCTGCCCGGTTAGTGGGGTTTGATCTATCACAGGGCTATTCAACTAAGTTTACCCAGGAGCCACAATTCGGAAACTAGAGATCGTCTAAAGAACGTCAGGGGCCAAAGGCCTTATCCCAGCATAGAGGACCCTTTGATGGGCAAATAGGGGCTAGACTATTATCTACTTTAGCAAACTTGAGTAAACTTAGGTAAGTCATAGCTAGACCTACATTTTATTGACCAAACGGCACTTGGTGGGTAATGTCAAGATCAAGCCGCCCGCCTTCACTTCCCAGTAATTTGAGGCTGGTACCAACTGTGTCGCTACCACATCCCACACTACGACCTGTATCCGTGTCTAAAGAAAGAGAGCCACTGTGTCACCCCAAACCATATACTAAAACTAGTTTATGAGTCTACAGAACGAAAACCACTGTCACTACCACATCCCATACTATAATCAATGTTTACCTTTCCTACAGAACGAGAATCACTGTGTCACCACCACATCCCATACTATATTTATTGTTTACCTTTCCTACAGAACGAGAACCACTGTGTCACCCCCACATCCCATACTATATTTATTGTTTACCTTTCCTACAGAACGAGAATCACTGTGTCACCACCACATCCCATACTATATTCAATGTTTACCTTTCCTACAGAACGAGAGCCACTGTGTCATCCCCACATCCTATAATATAATCATTGTTTACCTTTCCTACAGAACGAGAACCACTGAGTCACCACCACATCCCATACTATAATCATTGTTAACCTCTTCTACAGAACGAGAACTACTGTCACCACCACATCCCATACTATATTTATTGTTTACCTTTCCTACGGAACGAGAAAGAGAGCCACTGTGTCACCCCAAACCATATACTAAAACTAGTTTATGAGTCTACAGAACGAAAACCACTGTCACTACCAAATTCAATACTATAATCATTGTTCACCTTTCCTACAGAACTAGAATCACTGTGTCACCACCACATTCCATACTATAATCATTATTTACCTTTCTTACAGATGTTTACCTTTGCTCATAGAAACACAATCTAAGAACAACATAATGGACACAGGCCACAATGCAAGGTTTCCCAGAACAGAAGCAGGATCTTACACGGAAGTTATCCCAAAATCAGTGTCCGGAACGCCACCAATGGGCTCCGTCCCTCGGACGTCTTTTGTGTTATCCTTGGTTGACTCGCCTAACTAGGACACGGGTATATAACCCCAGGCCCCAGATCAGATATCTAGTGCTACCAGTGTAGGCTAGATTTATATTGTGTGTTCATTTTCATTTGTAGCCCCATACTGTGTGTTCTTATCACTACAGGAGATACTAGGTCACAGTTTCCTATACAGTGAGTATAGAGTCAATCATTCACTCATTTATTCACTCATTCATTAACTCAATCATTCATTCATTCATGCATTCACTCATATACAGTGAGTATAGAGTCATTCATTCACTCATTCATTCATTCCTATACAGTGAGTATAGTCATTCATTCACTTATTCATTCATTCATTCATTCCTATACAGTGAGTATAGAGTCATTCATTCACTCATTCATTCACTCATTAATTCCCTCATTCATTCACTCATTTATTCACTCATTCATTCATGCATTCATTCATTCATTCATTCATTTATTCCTTCATTCATAGCAAGGGTCGCATTTTCACGGCAGAGTCGTTTGGGTTCACGAGTGGCACTTTTTCTTTTCGAAAATCCCCTGGGATGTTCGCCGGAGCTACGAAGTTCGTTTTTGTGTGTGACGCTCTTGGCAAGCGGCTAGCTGGTCTGCGGTGGGAAATACAGAGAAAGTGAGAGAGAGACCGAGCCAAAAAAGATAAAACCTAATACAATAAGGTCTTTCACATTTGACCTTTATGGGGGTGGGGGGGGGGAAAGGGGGGGGGGGATAAATAAACTGTTTGCCGTCTCGCGCAAGTCTTACCACAATGCAGCAGCCGTGGCGTAGCGGCTAGATGCCCGCCTGCCCATCCCAAGATCATGAGTTCAAATCCGCACAGTGCTGGACTTTGTTCAAACATGACCGTGGCTCCCAGGCCGACCCAGCCAAAACAGGTACTATGTGAAGTCCTGGGAAGTAAAGGCGGTCGACATGACGGTGACCATATCACCCAGAGACCACTGGTCTATCAAACTAGGAGTCCAGCCCATAAGCCCAATGCGCCACTGTCGTGTAAAGGGCCTTTATTTACCCACAATTCACCCCTGTTGTCTCATAGGTGTTGAGAGTCCGACTCATAATTCCAACATACCGCGATCGAAACCTACTGCTGGTACGGGGCGTCACAGGTCGACCTAGATTAAAACGGCTACAAGGTTGTATGTCCTGGGGAAGTAAAGACGGCCGGCGTAATGTTGACCAGATTGCCCAACTAGTGCAGATTGGTTTGTAAAAATATGGGTGTTCTTCCTTGATGCCCGATGCGCCAGAGGGCAAGAAAAGGGATCTTTACTTTACTTTACCTGTTGTCTGAGACCTCTGGTGTCTGAGACCCCTGTTGTCTGAGACCCCTGTTGTCTGAGAATGCTGTTGTCTGAGACCCCTGTTGTCTGAGACCCCTGTTGTCTGAGACCCCTGTTATCTGAGAAAGCTGTTGTCTGAGACCGCTGTTGTCTGAGACCGCTGTTGTCTGAGACCCCTGTTGTCTGAGACCCCTGTTGTCTGAGACCCCTGTTGACTGAGATCCCTGTTGTCTGAGATCCCTGTTGTCTGAAACCCCTGTTGTCTGAGACCGCTGTTAACTGAGACCCCTGTTGTCTGAAACCCCCTTTATCTGAGACCCCTGTTGTCTGAGACCCCTGTTGTCTGAGACCCTTGTTGTCTGAGAAAGCTGTTGTATGAGATCCCTGTAGTCTGAGACCGCTGTTGTCTGAGACCCCTGTTGTCTGAGACCCCTTTTGTTTGAGACCCCTGTTGTCTGAGATCCCTGTTGTCTGAGACCCCTGTTGTCTGTGATCCCTGTTGTCTGAGACCCCTGTTGTCTGAGACCGCTGTTGTTTGAGACCCCTGTTGTCTGAGACCGCTGTTATCTGAGACCTCTGTTGTCTGAGACACCTGTTGTCTGAGACCCCTGTTGTCTGGAGCTCCTATTTGTCAGATCGACTTATCTTTTTCTCTCAAAGGAAGCTTACCAGTCAATGTCTTCACTTCAACGTCACTCTCTCATTCCATACTCCGTGTGTGTGTGTGTGTGTGTGTGTGTGTGTGTGTGTGTTTCTTCCAGCCCTTAAAAGTCCACACTTAAGGCTAAGGAGTTTCACGGAAAACTTTAGAGACTGCCAATGCAGCTATGTGGTGAGTGCTTTGTGCGATGCTACCGATTGATTGTTTGTTTGTTTTAGTATCCAGAAGCCATGAGTTGTTAACCCTGAGGCTCGGTATTACAGATATCGCAACTTTTCGGCCTTGATTCCATTGTAAATACCGTAAATCTGGGAGAAATGTAGCTTTTCTGCCTACCCCGGGAGTGAACCCGGGCCACAAGGAGTTCGTCACCCGGTCACCGCGCAATCCGGTTTAGCCAACTACGCTAGAGAACCGGGCGATGCTACCGATAAACGACAAACGGCTCTGTGATACCGAGCCATGTGTAACTACACTGACAAATCTGACATTACGTTAAAAAAAATTCAACAGAAAGGTAAACTATACGGAAGTGAATCATGGATAGTCAGTCGGTTAGTTATTTAGTCTTTCCTTATGAGCTTAAGGCGGCTCATAGGGCAGAGGTCATAGCTCATCATGTCTGGCGATTCGTTACCACCTGTTGTAGGTCCTGGATGTTTATTAGGCCCATGGTTGAACCTTTCCTGATGATGGTTCCAAGCAGGGTCTCTCTTGGTCTTCCTCGTTTTCTGTTCCCTTCCAGTGTCCGTATGAGGGCTTGATGGGTCTGTCGATTAGTTCACTTGATGGGTCTGTCGATTAGTTCACTTGATGGGTCTGTCGATTAGTTCACTTGATGGGTCTGTCGATTAGTTCACTTGATGGATCTGTCGATTAGTTCACTTGATGGGTCTGTCGATTAGTTCACTTGATGGGTCTGTCGATTAGTTCACTTGATGGGTCTGTCGATTAGTTCACTTGATGGGTCTGTCGATTAGTTCACTTGATGGGTCTGTCGATTAGTTCACTTGATGGGTCTGTCGATTAGTTCACTTGATGGGTCTGTCGATTAGTTCACTTGATAGGTCTGTCGATTAGTTCACTTGATGGATCTGTCGATTAATTAACTTGATGGGTCTGTCGATTAGTTAACTTGATGGGTCTGTCGATTAGTTCACTTGATGGGTCTGTCGAATAGTTCACTTAATGGGTCTGTCGATTAGTTAACTTGATGGGTCTGTCGATTAGTTAACTTGATGGGTCTGTCGATTAGTTAGCTTGATGGGTCTGTCGATTAGTTCACCATTTTTAGAAGCGGCATTAATGTTCGTTTACAGATAAATAGAATGGCCAGGAAAAGAGTGAAATGAGGCTGTACTGGGAGACATTAACCTACGAAGAGAACTGATTAAACACATCCGAGGAGGGGGACGGGGGGCAGTCTACAGTCTTTGATCACATCGAATGAAAAGGATAATAGTGCAGTACATGGGCTCCGTAGCACCGGCCAGGAATATATATATTTTGGGTTTTTACGAGAAGAAGAAACTGCGCAAAACAGTAGAATTTACATATGTTATGAATAGCTAACTGACTGCGCAGAAACCGGAACTGCGAACACACAGACAATCGTAACGAGGCCTTTTGGATATGGCTATGCCTAAGAATAAATAGGTCACATTTCAGAAACACAAAAACAAACAATTACAGGGGTAATAGGTTAGGTTAGTTGCGTATCCTTCACAGGACGTTACAGAACCAACCCCAACAGCCCCTGGCTGTTGTGTGGTTTTTCTAGGCAAATTTACGTCCAGTAGTTTGCCATTTTGATTTCTCATTTTGATTTTTGTAGCGGCAATCAATCCATTGCCTGTCGCAACTTCACAACCATTTCACTTGCTGTCTGGATTACATACAAAGACAGCAAGTGAAATGGTTTGCCCACTTAGAAAGAATGCCTTGTGACACCATACCATACAAAGCATACATGGAAAGAGAAGAAGGACGTAGAGCACGGGGTAGACCAAGAACAATATAGAAGGATAACATCAGAGAAACTCTACAACAGCACGATGTGCCTATGGTCGAGGCAGCCAGAAGAGCTAGAAACAGAACCTTATATCTCCCTCTACACCCACAGCGGTAAAAGAGGAAGTGAAGAAGAAGAAGAAGAAGTTTGTCATTGCCCTGGACGGTCGGCTATCTTGATACCACTGTCGAAACCAACGCAAAGCGCATGGCCCACAGCTGGGATCAAAACCTGCATCCCGGCATTACGAAGCGTTCGCATCGACTTAGCCACAGAGCCGACATATGGGTAATAAAACACGTTGTAATAAAACGAACTGCAAGGTGGTGGGACACACACACACACATACAGAGAGACACACATACATACAGAGACAGATAAACACACACATACATACAGAGAAAGACACATACATACAGAGACAGATAAACACACACATACATACAAAGAAAGACACACATACATACAGAGACAGATAAACACACACATACCTACAGAGAAAGACACACATACCTACAGAGACAGATAAACACACATACATACAGAGACAGATAAACACACTCACATACAGAGACAGATAAACACACACATACATACAGAGGCAGATAAACACACACATACATACAGAGCCAGATAAACACACACATATATACAGAGGCAGATAAACACACACATACATACAGAGCCAGATAAACACACACATATATACAGAGAAAGATAAACACACACACACACATACAGAGACAGATAAACACACATACATACAGAGACAGATAAACACACACATACATACAGAGACAGATAAACACACAAATACATACATAGACAGATAAACACACATACATACAGAGACAGATAAACACACATACATACAGAGACAGATAAACACACACATACATACAGAGACAGATAAACACACACATACATACAGAGACAAATAAACACACACATACATACAGAGACAGATAAACACATACACATAGACATTCAGAGAGAGAGAGAGAGAGAGAGATAGACATACAGACATACAGAGAGAGATAGACACACAGACATACAGATATAGAGACACACACACACACAGAGACATACAGAGAGAAAGAAATACACACAAAGATACAGAGAGATAAATACACACACAGACATACAGAGAGATAAATAGACACACAGACATACAGAGAGAAATAGATACACAGACATACACATACATAGAGAGAGAGATACACATATATACACAGAGAGAAAGAGAGAGGTAGATATTCACATACAGAGAGAGATAAGTCACACACACACACACACACACACACATAGAGAGAGATACGTGACACACACACACACATACGGAGAGAAACAAACACACACGGACATACATAAAGAGACACACACATACGTAGAGAGATAGACATACACATGCATATACATATAAAGAGAGACACACCTGGGGGGGAGATATAGGAAGGAAGTTTTGAAAGACTGGAGTGGATAGAGTGTAAGAGGGACAGATAGGAAGGGAATGACCGAGGCATACAGAGAAGGAGAGCGAGACAGACAGATAAAGAAGGATGGGGAGTGAGAGAAATAGAGGGAGAGAGAGTGGGAAACAATAGGCAGAAATTGGAGTGGAAGGGGGCAGAGAGAGAGAGAGAGAGAGAGAGAGAGAGAGAGAGAGAGAAAGGAACAAGTGAACTTGTTTGGGCCACATTGACTGATAGAACATGTATAAACACAACTGGATTGAAAAGGATGAAGGAAAGTGAGCAAGAGATAGACTGTGATAAAAGTGGGAAGCTGACATCAAGAAATGGATGAACAGCTTCTCTAATACAACTGAAGGCGCAGAACGAACCAACCAACAAACGAAACTTATTTTCAAAGCCTCAAGAACAGCACAAAGTAGACAATATCGAAAATCCACTGCAGGCAACCTTCGCCGAGGAGACGGCACTTAGTGGACATGGAGAAACGAGTCCTGGTCCTGCCTGAGCACCCATCAATACTTTTCCCACTCCTGTTGCCTGAAAGACGGGTGTTAAGAAGGGCCGAATGTAAGGCGGACCTGCGTGACCAATTTGTGATCCTGTGAAAATAATGTTGATTGTTTCCCATAAAGAAAGCAGTCTGTCGGATCTCCATCTCAAGGATGAGAATCAAACAGGTAGAAATCCCTGAAACCTTGTTTAATCATATAACCACATAGCACATTTATATTAGGGCACCACTAAGCTGTTAGGAAGTGACCCATGGTACAGTTCAAAGAGCCGATGTGTCAGACCCTGTCTAGCCACTACACGTGAGAACTGTCACAGGTGGTTGCTAAAATAGATCAGGCAACAGACAACCTTCATTGTGGAAACGTTGAATTACTGAAAGTTGGTCTGTTGTCCAGAGAGTGCCTGACCAAACATAAGAAGTGTAACAGGATGTTACTACAACAGATTAGGCAACGGGCAACACACGGAGAGATATAGTATATATATATATATATATCATTGTAGAAACGTTGAGTTACTGGAAGCTGGTCTATTGTCCAGGTCATGCCTGGACGGGCATCAATAGAAGAGGTCATCAGTTGGCCTGACCTGTCTCGTGACGGACAGAACTAGAGATGGCTATCTGAAGCTAAGCTCAACACAGCTGCTCGAGAGCACATCTACATTTTTAAGGCAATTTAACTAAGCTGTGTAACGTTCAGTAGTTTGCCTTCGCCCTGAATGATCGGCTATTGATACCAATGTCGAAATTGAAACAAAGATAAAACTGAAATACTTTGGCTACATTAAAAGACATAAAAGCTTTAAAAAACCACAATGGAGTGAAACGACGATGATAAGAGACCAATAGGCAGATAATGTTACAAGTGGGAGGACAACCTCAAGAAATTAGAGGACAGCAGTATAAGACAGTGGACAGACAAGAGACAGAACGTGTTGGCCATCCATTGCAGGCGACTTTCATGTGACTGAATGACCATCGAACCGGCTATCTCAGAATGTTCGCAGTTAACTTCAGATTGTATAGTATTTTTCCCAGGCCGTTGTAATTTCACTGTTTCACTTACAGGTGATAGTAATTGTGATGTGCCTCTTAAATGTCATTACAATTTCAATGTTTCTCCTACAAGTCATTACAATTTCAGTTTCTTGCACAAGCCACTATAATTTAAATGTTTATCTAACAATCGTTATAATTGCAATGTCCTCCCCCCCTCCCTCCCCCAGTGAGTCTCAAAGTCCATGTTCCACTCACAGTTAATTATAACTGTAATGTATCTCGACTAGTTCAATGTTTTTGAAATGTTCATCACGTTTCACGTTAATAAAAATGATTGTCCTAATGTTGGCTATAATTTTAATGTATATTTCATAATTAACTGATCAATCATAATTATAATAATAATTAATCATAATTATATAATCAGAATTGTGTAATATATAATTTAATGTAATCGAGCAGATGGTTATAAATCTAAAGTCTCTGCCAGTGTGTTTTAATGTAATGTTCTTTGACCACCCAGTTACAATATTAATCTGTCTCTACTAACTGGCTCTAATTTGCAATGTTTCTCTACCCGACAGTTATAATGTGACTGTTTCTCCCACTCTCTACTAATTGGCTCTAATTTGCAATGTTTCTCTACCAGACAGTTATAATGTGACTGTTTCTCGAACTCTCTACTAACTGGCTCTAATTTGCAATGTTTCTCTACCAAACAGTTATAATGTGACTGTTTCCCCCACTCTCTACTAATTAGCTCTAATATGAAATTTTTCTCTACCAAACAGTTATAATGTGACTGTTTCCCCCACTCTCTACTAATTAGCTCTAATATGAAATGTTTCTTTACCAAACAGTTATAATGTGACTGTTTCTCCCACTGTCTACTAATTAGCTCTAATATGAAATGTTTCTCTACCAAACAGTTATAATGTGACTGTTTCCCCCACTCTCTACTTATTAGCTCTAATATGAAATTTTTCTCTACCAAACAGTTATAATGTGACTGTTTCCCCCACTCTCTACTAATTAGCTCTAATATGAAATGTTTCTTTACCAAACAGTTATAATGTGACTGTTTCTCGAACTCTCTACTAATTAGCTCTAATGTGCAATGTTTCTCTACCAGACAGTTATAATGTGACTGTTTCTCCCACTCTCTACTAACTGGCTCTAATTTGCAATGTTTCTCTACCAGACAGTTATAATGTGACTGTTTCTCGAACTCTCTACTAACTGGCTCTAATTTCCAATGTTTCTCTACCAGACAGTTATAATGTGACTGTTTCTCGAACTCTCTACTAACTGGCTCTAATTTGCAATGTTTCTCTACCAGACAGTTATAATGTGACTGTTTCTCCCACTCTCTACTAATTAGCTCTAATTTGCAATGTTTCTCTACCAGACAGTTATAATGTGACTGTTTCTCGAACTCTCTACTAACTGGCTCTAATTTGCAATGTTTCTCTACCAGACAGTTATAATGTGACTGTTTCTCGAACTCTCTACTAATTAGCTCTAATTTGCAATGTTTCTCTACCAGACAGTTATAATGTGACTGTTTCTCCCACTCTCTACTAATTAGCTCTAATGTGCAATGTTTCTATACCAGACAGTTATAATGTGACTGTTTCTCCCACTCTCTACTAATTAGCTCTAATGTGCAATGTTTCTATACCAGACAGTTATAATGTGACTGTTTCCCCCACTCTCTACTAATTAGCTCTAATGTGCAATGTTTCTCTACCAAAGTTATAATGTGATTGTTTCTCCCACTCTCTACTAATTAGCTCTAATTTGCAATGTTTCTCTACCAGACAGTTATAATGTGACTGTTTCTCCCACTCTCTACTAATTAGCTCTAATGTGCAATGTTTCTCTACCAGACAGTTATAATGTGACTGTTTCTCCCCTGTTGATTCCAACTGAAGTGTTTATCTTGCAGAAGCTGTTTCAACTCACACCATTTCACCCGGTGTCGCTTCCGGGGCCCAATTATGGCGGTGTGTGTGTGTGTGGGGGGGGGAGGGGTACAGAAACTACCCGTTGCCACTAAAAAGCATGTCACACAAGACGAATAATGGCGGTTGGAGATGGGGAGGGAGATTTTCCTATACCAGAATGCAACTACCTAAGAGGACAGGAACCAACAGCATACACATAAGCAAGATCTGTAAAACGGAAATGCCCGCAAAATTCAGTTCATAGAACAAGGTAAAGATCCAGAAGTGGATGAACCACCAGCCTCTCATGACATGACCAGAGACTATAGATTGTCTTCTTCTGATGTGAGCAATCAGTTCTCTTCATAAGTCAGTTCCTTTCAAAACATCCTCATTACTCCTTTTAATCTACCCAGGGTATTCTCATCATTTGTCTATCTCCACTGCTTCAAAAAATTGTTTCTCTAATCGTCCCAATGTCCATGATTTGTATTTTTAAGATATTTTTTTTTTAACTGTGGCGGCTTTTGTTGCTTAAGCGTTACGAACGCACTTTATAATTCCAAAATACCTATTTGAGACAGCTGCAGTCAAGCGCAACTTTCCGCCAAAGTTTACAGCGAATAAACGCCCAGAAGGAGTTCGCGTCCTCATGGAGCCAGACTTTTGTTTTTTTAATGACCTTGGCTCCCAGGACGATCTAGCCTTCAGTGGGTACTAGGTGCAGTCATGTGAAGTAAAGGCGGCCGGCGTGATGCTGACCACATCACCCACTAAGTGCCGATTGGTCTATACAAATATTGGTCTAGCCCTATATTCCTAGTACACCTGAAGGCGTGGAAGAGGGACCTTTAGTTTATTAATGGATATAAAAAGGTTAACCCTCACACGGGAGGGGAGCAGAGGCAGAGGGCGACTGAGAGAACAGATGCTGGAAAATCCTCCTCGTGTGGGTTCCGGGGCCTTGTTTTTGGGACAACAAGAATAGACCCACTGCCTACCCAAAAGCATGTCGTAAGAGTCGACTAACTGAGAGCTTCCTTCAAAGCTGAAGTGCATCTGCCTGAGAGGTATGGAACCAACAGTCTGCACACAAATTAGTCAGATCTGTCAAACGAATGTACATGCAACACTCAAGTTCTGGAACAGGACTGCAGACCAGAAGTGGACAAACAACCATAACTTTCCGCCGGAGTTTATAGCTGGTGAAGGCGAAGAATAAGCTAGACAGTCTGACATCATGGCATGGAGGGCATCGGTGTCACAGTGGACTGACAGTACACGACATAGAAGGTTGTGGGCAGGCACGACTGCCAACGCCACAAGAGCAGTGACTTGAAGAAGAACAACCAGCACACAATCAAATAAACTATAGCTGCCTAAACTTGACAGGACCTTGCAGAACTAGCGCCAGCATTTTGGGGCCGTCTGGGATTTTTCTTCTCCCTTGAAACGGTTGGTTCTCAATACTAATGTTCCAGTCAACACAAAGCGGTCTGCTGCTACATCGCCGGCAGCTGGAATAGAACAAGATATCTCGGGATTGCCAAAGATAGATAGACAAGACAGACAGACGGACGGATGGACGGACGGACGGACGGACGGACGGACGGACGGACGGACGGACGGATGGATGGATGGATGGATGGATGGATGGATGGATGGATGGATGGATGGATAGATAGATAGATAGATAGATAGATAGATAGATAGATAGATAGATAGAGAGAGAGAGAGAGAGAGAGAGAGAGAGAGAGAGAGAGAGAGAGACAGACAGACAGACAGACAGACAGACAGACAGACAGACAGACAGACAGACAGACAGACAGACAGACAGACAGACAGACAGACAGACAGACAGACAGACAGACAGACAGACAGACAGACAGACAGATTCTTAAATAGAGAGATTTTCTTTGAAATCTTCCAAAAACTAGAGGTCGACTTATGTAGTCGGTATAAAGATGTTAGGCAGGCTTCGGCTCAACTCATAATTCTTAGCTACAAATTGTGAAGTCGACTTATACACCGCAATTTACGGTTTATTATACCACATCAGTCATCCCCGCCCCCCCCCCGCCCCCCCCCTTTTTTTTCCTTTCTCTTTTTCCCCAGTTAAAATACTCAGTGACAAATTGCGGGACACTAATGGGCACTCATAGAACTGCATGAATTAAACAACCTCTCTTCCTAGGATTCCTGTCCATTTCATTCAGGAAACACCCGAGGCATCAATCAACAGAGTAACGTAGTGAGGTGCTCGGCGACGATTAGAGGACAAGCAACTGTCTGGGAAGGGGGCGGTTCCCATCAGAGCAGCGGAGCATGTACACTGGTCATCTCGTGGCGGCTTTTACCATCGTCTGTGTTCTAGGTCAGTGCTCGTGCTCTCTTTCTGTCTTTCTGTCTTTTTCCCTTTTCTTTATGTTAATTCAGAGTTACTTCTCGCTTCCTCGTCTTCTCTTTTTCTCTTTTTTTTTAAATCTTTATTTTTTTCTTTATTTACGTCCTTCTAACCTCCTCCAATTCTTTCCTTCTACTTTCACCTTAACCTTCCTAACTTCCTATACGTTTTACTTTCTCTTCTTCCTTCTGTATTCCGTCTATTCTTGATTTCGCATAACAATCTTCATACCGTTCCCCGCCCCCTTTCTTTAAACGATCTCCTTTGAATTCCCTTATTAGATGTCCTTTTCTATTTCTCTTTACTTTCTTCTGTATTACATCACTTCTCTCTTGCCACCTAACATTCTTCCTTCCTTTCTGTCTGAATTTTCTTCCTTCCCTCTCTTAATTAACATCGTTCTGTAAGAACAACAACAACAGAAAGGAGGAGGAGGAAAAGAGGGAGAAAGTGATGGAGGTGAAGAAGAAGACAATGATGAGGAAGAGAAGAGCTGGTGGTGGAGGAGAAGAAGAATGAGGAGGAAGAGGAAGAGGAGGAAAAGGAAGAAGAAGAAGAAGAAGAAGAAGAAAGATGAGGAGAAGGGCGATAAAGATAAGAAGAAGAAAACTGTTGTTATAAAATAAATATCTGATAAAGAAATGGCAAGAAGGAAGTCCTAGAAAATTACGTATATATATATATATATATATATATATATATATATATATATATATATATATATATATATATATATTTCTTCAGGGAAAAAAACAGTAAGTATCATTTTAACAAAGGAAGATCTAATTGAAATGCATGACTTAACAACAATGAGACTTCTCCTTTAAATTCAAACAACCAGGACGACATTCTTTAATAAACTTTCCAACATTTCGTGTCCTTTGCTGTCTGAATTTATCCTCATTAATAGGTGTCCCGGATTTTCCTATCCGTTCACGGGTTTTCCATGAAGACACAGACAAGCTGATCAAACATAAGATTATATAGAAATTAACGGGCATTGATCTGCACCTTTAAACCTAAAGCGGCGCTTATTAGGCAGCAACGTCTAGCGCGACCATTGAGATGACCGCTGGTTCTACAGTACTAGTATGGGCATCACAGCAAACAGTCAGACGTGCAGCTAATTGTATCAGACTCCATGAATATGCTTCTAAAGATAGCCGCATGCGCTCTGAATAAGCAGAAAGCATTCGAAAATTGCACTTGACCTCCTTCACTGGGATCTACACACCTGGTATACTGGCGTAAAGGGTAACGAACGAGCGGACCAACTGGCAAGCAATGCACCAACGCAGACAGGACCAAGTTTGGTCAAAGAAGACACCATCAGCACTGTACATACTGGGCTAGTGTATAATGACGAATCTCTGACACCAACAAGATTGCGTGACATGAAAGTAAAGCATGATGAAGCACGTCTGTGCCGTCTGTGAGGCAGACACTATAACCAACCTCTCATGGGAATAATTAGTAGAAGTACCTTGGAGTTGCAGCTGTATCGGAGCCCTGAGAATGCATGCAGTATGCATTAAGCAGTGACCTTGAATTTAATAACATAATATATCCTCTATACCTCTGTCTGTTCAACCTACTAGCAATCTACTTCTCCCTCTTCTTTAGACGTCTCATCGGTACCAGGTTGTAGTAGCCCAGTGTCGTGGCTTTCTGTGTTTGTCTTGCGGATATGTTCATCACGTCTCCGCTACACCATTTATCCATTTCTTTCTAGGTCTTCCTCTCGATTTCCTCCAAGATGTTCTGCTGTAAAAAAAAAAAAAAACCCATATGCCCCCACACGTATGTCAATATACAGCTGCCCTACCTCTAAATACTAACACACATCTGTTTACCTCCGTTATCTACGGAAATTCAGCCTGACAAGATAACCTGTTCTCACTCCCCAGTGACGCTGCTCTCCAGTGCTGTCTGTGAACCAGTGAGGTTGCGGAGACAGAACTCCCGGCACGTGTACACGGTCGATACCATGGTAGTGGTGGATGATCGACTCTACTCCTGGTAATTATACATTTGGGTAAAAGTAATGTTGGTCTCCTTAGACCCCACCCATATAACTAGCTTACCTCTGATTGGTAGTTCCTGAGCCCTGTAACCTTCGCACAATGTTACTGGGGTGTGTTCACAATGACGTTGATATCGCGTGTGGTATAATTTTAAAAAAAATTGTAACACTCAAAAACATGGAAAAGCGGGGTCTACACAACCCTCATAGAGAATGCTGCAACCTTTGTCACAGGCATTCTCTATCTCGGAATGAAAACGTAAATGCAAGACATCACAGAAACCAAACAACAGAGCGAGACACACCCGTAGCCATCAGGAAAGTTGACCAGCCCAACAAACTTGTAAATAATAACGGACCTACTCTATTTGGGGGGACTAACGTCAAACTTACATTTGTAGCTCTTTCTGTTCCAAATATTTATTAAATAATGTTTCTATCTTCTAGTCATTCACATGGTAGATTACAAATAGGTTACGAAAAACAAATACGCCGAAAACATCAATGACAGATCACGCTGATGTATAACACTAGAGACAACAAAAGAATCAGAGTTACAGATTTGTTTAATTAATTAGGTAGTAGTTTTAAATTCGGCCCGAAAGCCGCACGTGAGTCTGCATACGCTAGATCTGTGACAAGTATGTGCACGCCAATCTCAACTCCTGGAACAAGAACAAAGTCCAACTAGAACATTCAGCCGGAGTTTACAGCCGTTGAACGCGAAGGAGTCGACTCTTACGGCATGCTTGTTAGGGGAGCAATAGTTCTATCCCCCTTCTCCCACCCTCCTCCCCCCCTCCCCCCAGAATGGGATCTCGGAACCCATGGGGGCTTTCTGGTAAAATACGGTGGTCGTTATAGCGCCATGCACTAGGATATCCTAGAAATAAGGTACCGACACGAAAGACTGCTCTGGTTAAGCCACGATTATCAAGAAAGAGATAGGCGAGTGTGGCAAATGCGTATGAACAATTGAGCCTGCTCTTGCAAAACAAAAGATATCAGCTGTAAACTGCGGCACACAAGCTGACCTGGTAAACATATCCGCCTGCAGATGTTTATCTCTACAGCCTCCGTTAGGGTTATACCTACATGACGCATTTTATAGTGGCCGTATATGCCGACCCCTAGTTTTAGAAATATTTGATTTGGCTTGAAAACTCGACTGTACGCTGCAATTTCTGGTAAATCAATGCATTATCTCATTCTTCTTGTTCTTCTTGTTCTTCTTGTTCTTCTTGTTCTTCTTGTTCTTCTTCTTCTTCTTCTTCTTCTTCTTCTTCTTCTTCTTCTTCTTCTTCTTCTTCTTCTCCTTCTCCTGCGGCGTCGTCGTATTTCTGTCTGTCAACGTCAGGGTTTAAAAAAGAATTAGACGCGAGCGTTCGTCACTGCTAGGTCGGTGATAGAATGTATGGCCCTGTGTGTTGCGTCTATGTATTTTGGTCAGTGCTAGGTCGGTGCTAGAATGTATGGCCCTGTGTGTTGCGTCTATGTATTTTGGTCAGTGCTAGGTCGGTGCTAGAATGTATGGCCCTGTGTGTTGCGTCTATGTGTTTTGGTCAGTGCTAGGTCGGTGCTACAATGTATGGCCCTGTGTGTTGCGTCTATGTGTTTTAATCAGTGCTAGGTCGGTGCTAGAATGTATGGCTATGTGTGTTGCGTCTATGGGTTTTGGTCAGTGCTAGGTCGGTGCTAGAATGTATGGCTCTGTGTGTTGCGTCTATGTGTTTTGGTTTGGTCAGTGCTAAGTAGGTGCTAGAATGTATGGCCATGTGTGTTGCGTCTATGTGTTTTGGTCAGTGCTAGGTCGGTTCTAGAATGTATGGCCCTGTGCGTTGCGTCTATGTGTTTTGGTCAGTGCTAGGTAGTTGCCCGAATGTAAGGCTATGTGTGTTGCGTCTATGGGTTTTAGTCAGTGCTAGGTAGGTGCTAGAATGTATGGTCCTGTGTGTTGCGTCTATGGGTTTTGGTCAGTGCTAGGTAGGTGCTAGAATGTATGGTCCTGTGTGTTGCGTCTATGGGTTTTGGTCAGTGCTAGGTCGGTGCAAGAATGTATGGCTATGTGTGTTGCGTCTATGTGTTTTGGTCAGTGCTAGGTAGGTGCTAGAATGTATGGCTATGTGTGTTGCGTCTATGTGTTTTCAGAATGTAAATTGTGATATTTTCCAGGTTCAAACAATGGATGATGACGACATCAAATGTGCCGAAGGTGGACACGGAAGCAAAACTCAAGGAGTACGTGTCGCTGCTCCTTCACCAGGTACTGCAGGTTGACTTTCAATATGTTTAGCTATTTCAGAGGCAAAAAGAAGTATAGTGGCACAGTTCACGGTGATTGATTTCACAGAGCATTAAGGAATCAAATGGCGTGACCATCTGGTCACAATAAAACAAAGTCAGCCAACAACTACTTAACTAAGTTTAACGAGAAGTCTCAACATGAGGATGGTCACTGGCCAGAGACCCCAGCCCTAGCACAAAAAGATCACGAATATAACACAACTGGCAATAATCCACTGGCCAGAGACCCCAGTACTAGCACAGAAAGATCACGAGTATAACACAACTGGCAATAATCCACTGGCCAGAGACCCCAGTACTAGCACAAAAAGATCACGAATATAACACAACTGACAATAATCCACTGGCCAGAGACCCCAGTACTAGCACAAAAAGATCACGAGTATAACACAACTGGCAATAATCCACTGGCCAGAGACCCCAGTACTCGGACAGAAAGATCACGAATATAACACAACTGGCAATAATCCACTGGCCAGAGACCCCAGCCCTAGCACAAAAAGATCACGAATATAACACAACTGACCATAATCCACTGGCCAGAGACCCCAGCCCTAGAACAGAAAGATCACGAGTATAACACAACTGGCAATAATCCACTGGCCAGAGACCCCAGCCCTAGAACAGAAAGATCACGAGTATAACACAACTGGCAATAATCCACTGGCCAGAGACCCCAGCCCTAGAACAGAAAGATCACGAGTATAACACAACTGGCAATAATCCACTGGCCAGAGACCCCAGCCCTAGAACAGAAAGATCACGAGTATAACACAACTGACAATAATCCACTGGCCAGAGACCCCAGCCCTAGAACAGAAAGATCACGAGTATAACACAACTGGCAATAATCCACTGGCCAGAGACCCCAGTACTAGCACAGAAAGATCACGAATATAACACAACTGGCAATAATCCACTGGCCAGAGACCCCAGTACTAGCACAGAAAGATCACGAGTATAACACAACTGACAATAATCAACGGGCCGCTTCCTGAGTTAGAGCGTTCACCAGGAGCACTACCAAGGTCAGTCGCGGATCAAGCAAGAAATGGTGGAAGAAATGCAAAAGACACAACAAAAACGGAACTTAACTTTAACACAAGCTATACAACGAGTAACAGCCAGAAATCTACATCTAATTTCTCTCTGCGAAACTTTACGGCACAGTGCATAGAACAAAACACAAGCAATTATATCTCACTTGTCTATACGACACTTTACAGCACAGTGAATAGAACAAAACACAAGCAATTATATCTCACTTGTCTATACGACACTTTACAGCATAGTGAATAGAACAAAACACAAGCAATTATATCTCACTTGTCTATACGACACTTTACAGCATAGTGAATAGAACAAAACACAAGCAATTACATCTCACTTGTCTATACGACACTTTACAGCATAGTGAATAGAACAAAACACAAGCAATTATATCTCACGTGTCTATACGACACTTTACAGCACAGTGAATAGAACAAAACACAAGTAATTATATCTCACTTGTCTATACGACAATTCACAGCATAGTGAATAGAACAAAACACAAGTAATTATATCTCACTTGTCTATACGACAATTCACAGCATAGTGAATAGAACAAAACACAAGTAATTATATCTCACTTGTCTATACGACAATTCACAGCACAGTGAATAGAACAAAACACAAGTAATTATATCTCACTTGTCTATACGACAATTCACAGCATAGTGAATAGAACAAAACACAAGTAATTATATCTCACTTGTCTATACGACACTTTACAGCATAGTGAATAGAACAAAACACAAGTAATTATATCTCACGTGTCTATACGACACTTTACAGCACAGTGAATAGAACAAAACACAAGTAATTATATCTCACGTGTCTATACGACACTTTACAGCACAGTGAATAGAACAAAACACAAGCAATTATATCTCACTTGTCTATACGACAATTCACAGCATAGTGAATAGAACAAAACACAAGCAATTATATCTCACTTGTCTATACGACACTTTACAGCATAGTGAATAGAACAAAACACAAGCAATTATATCTCACTTGTCTATACGACAATTCACAGCATAGTGAATAGAACAAAACACAAGTAATTATATCTCACTTGTCTATACGACACTTTACAGCATAGTGAATAGAACAAAACACAAGTAATTATATCTCACTTGTCTATACGACACTTTACAGCATAGTGAATAGAACAAAACACAAGCAATTACATCTCACTTTTCTATACGACACTTTACAGCACAGTGAATAGAACAAAACACAAGCAATTACATCTCAC
>CAJHNH020002466.1:0-40000 GCA_905116865.2 Candidula unifasciata | reverse complement strand
ACACCTAGAAGAACATTCAAAGAGACAGAAAAGCAGTGATTCAGCCCCCGGAACAGTCACGATTTTGCAGACAAACGAGTACACAGGTACACACAGGTGCAGGACACGCAACACGCACGATGACTTAGCAAATAATCATTGGTATAAATTTTTTTTATCTCATCTATATCCGGCTTGTGCACTCGTTTGGTGTGCCGGTAACAAAGCCTACATAACGTAAATCAGCCTAGGAAAACAGCAAATAACTATGTGACAATTTCGGTGCTTAATTAATATCCTACCCCAAACTGGGGAAATCCACAGGTCACGTGACAGTCTAGCATTTCAATGCGTATTAGATAGGCTGCACGTAATCGTGTGACCTATTCTGCATGTAGCCATGGGTCCTAGGCTGCACTCTTTCGTGGGACGTAGGTGGGTTGGGGTTAGCGCCAATTTTATATATGTGATGGAGCTGTTAAAAGCGTCAGAAAGCCGGGAAACCCAGTCTTACCACCCTTCAAAGTATTGAACTATCTTGTGACGTCATCTGGGGTAAGATATTAATAAAGCACCACAATTTCACCTTCCGAAATTGAAACGAAGAATTTTATTGAGAGATAACAGTTACAAAAGATCAAAGCATATGAGTTAACGGTTTGGAAACTGAGCTTTAGGCGGCCACTGACCCGCTATGACTGCACCAAGAAACAAGTGAGAGGACAACACTAGGAGATGGACGGGCAGCAGTCTGTGAGAGTGCACAACCAAGACAAGAGAAGACAGTGTTGGAGATCTATTGCAGCCAACCTTTTTTGTGGAGACGGCACCTCATTGACTGACTGAAGAAAGAAGAAAACACTTTACTATGTGAGACGGCAAAAAAGAAACATAAGGTCATAAAACAGATAAAGAAGTATGCATGGGTGCCTTATGTTTTTGTAACTTGATGTGAGGGCCCTTTGGGAGCGAGTGAACAGTGCAAAGGCACAAACAGATCACTGCCGTCTGAGGAGAATGATCCTCAACATTCAAGAGAAAGACGTGACCGATGTACAATCAGACAGCTACTGGTACCAACGGAATTGGAACTTCGCTTGCTGCTGAAGATAGGGACGAAGCGTTTACGGGAGTGTCTCGAGTGTTATGATGTCGATTCGCAATTCAAAATGCCTTTTTTTGCGTCCAACATATGGTTCAAGCTATTCAATTTTAGACAATGACCTGATCCTTGATTCTGGAGTTCGTATAAGAGGCGAAACATAACCGACTAGGCTTAGGCAGGGCATATCATGACGATGATGATGGTGCTGATGACGATAACGATGATGATGACTGTTGTGTCTCTCTGTCAAAGGTCAACGACATTTACTCCGGCATCGACAGCCTCTCGTATGTCATCAGGTTCCAACTGGTCAGCTTGCTGGTCAACCAGGTGAGTCTCTTCTGTGTCCTCAATGTTTCATCATTAAGTAGATCGACTGTGGTTGGCCTTCTTTTTCTTCCTCCCCCTTGTTTTAACATGAATTGGAGCATAGGCCCTCAACCAACACAAGCCAAGTGATCTAATTCGTTTCAATGGCGTGCAGTCCACCTTATATATCCCCCAAACGTTTTTCATCACCTTCATCATCATTTACTATGTCCTCTACAAAACGCCACTCTTCACGGAACGCCGGAAAGTATCTCTCTCTCATTTCTCTAGCCCTATGTGCTTTAACCGCCAATACATATTCAATGTTATGTATCTACATTTGCGGAGGTTAGCCACGGACCCGTTATCCAGAAACTGCCTTCTTCCTCACCCTTCTCTCTATGGCCGGTGCAGACGCTTTTTTTTTTAAGCGGCGAATTTCTTTGTTTGACTAACAATTAATGTACACCCTGAAAAATAGTCAACAGTAACTGACACACGTGTGCAGATCAACAGTAACTGACACACGTGTGCAGATCAACAGTAACTGACACACGTGTGCAGATCAACAGTAACTGACACACGTGTGCAGATCAACAGTAACTGACACACGTGTGCAGATCAACAGTAACTGACACACGTGTGCAGATCAACAGTAACTGACACACGTGTGCAGATCAACAGTAACTGACACACGTGTGCAGATCAACAGTAACTGACACACGTGTGCAGATCAACAGTAACTGACACACGTGTGCAGATCAACAGTAACTGACACACGTGTGCAGATCAACAGTAACTGACACACGTGTGCAGATCAACAGTAACTGACACACGTGTGCAGATCAACAGTAACTGACACACGTGTGCAGATCAACAGTAACTGACACACGTGTGCAGATCAACAGTAACTGACACACGTGTGCAGATCAACAGTAACTGACACACGTGTGCAGATCAACAGTAACTGACACACGTGTGCAGATCAACAGTAACTGACACACGTGTGCAGATCAACAGTAACTGACACACGTGTGCAGATCAACAGTAACTGACACACGTGTGCAGATCAACAGTAACTGACACACGTGTGCAGATCAACAGTAACTGACACACGTGTGCAGATCAACAGTAACTGACACACGTGTGCAGATCAACAGTAACTGACACACGTGTGCAGATCAACAGTAACTGACACACGTGTGCAGATCAACAGTAACTGACACACGTGTGCAGATCAACAGTAACTGACACACGTGTGCAAATCGATTCCCATGTGCCGCAATGTTTGGTGAATATTTTGAAAGCATATTTCCCGCAGTCCCAGGAAGTAAAGACGGCCGGCGTGATGCTGATCACATCACTTTTCTCATGCCGATTGGTCTATACAAAATATAGGTCTAGCCCTATATGCCCTATACCCCTAGATGCGTGGAAAAATGTCCTTTACCTACTTTTACTTTATTATTTCCCACATAACGAAAACTCAGTAACTCATAGAAGACCAATGCAGAGAAGGCAGCCTGAGAATGAAACGCCCCAGACACGCAATAATTTGATGTTCTGAAAAGTTTCCCTTGCTCAGTTCACTTCAGCTTCTGTAAGCTTGCTGACTGTTTGATTTAAATCCTTTACAGCGAACAAGGCAAAATGAAAACTATTATTTTTGTTAACATTGAAAAAAATTGTTCTTACAAGGATACGATTATTTACAGGTTTGATGACAAACTTCAACAACTGACCCCCAATGGTTACTGCTTTACAGGTTTTTGAAGACGTCAGGACTTCAGGAGCGAATTTTAGACGTGGATAACTTCTAACACAATTCACCGTGATTTAGTCAAGTAAAGGCCCTTTTTCCACGCCTTTCAGACGTATTGGGTATATAGAGCTACACCTATATTTTACAGAACACGTCGGCCGCCTTTACTTCCCAGGACTGTACCTGGTACCCACTCAAGGCTGGGTCGACCTGGAGGAACTTATCGTATTTTAATTATTGTATTTTTGCCTCCAGAACGTCTTAGGAAATCTAACAACGGGTTCTACTAAAGTGGACGCAGGCACTGCCTTAAATACGTTCAAGGACTGGCTGAAGCAAACAGCGCGAGGGACATACGACCACGCAATATTGCTGACCAGGTAAACTGTCACCTGTTTTATAGTTGTTGCTTACCCCTGTGCGTTCCCAGACCCCAATAGGGGGGGGGGGGGGGGGAGAGATAAGATCAACTGCCTCCGCCCCCAACAAGCATGTCGTTTAAAATGACACATGCTGAGTGTTTTCTTTGAAATGGATTGGAAGCGAGTAACCAACTGCACACTAAAAGCCAGATCTGTAAAACGGATGTACACGCAAAACTCTAACAAGATTAGAGTCAAGAAGTGGACGAACAACCAGAACTGTCTCCCAGAGTTTATAACCAATGTACATGGATGAGACAGGGAGGGAAAAAATATGATTACGACGATGATTATTAAAATCCTGACGGCGAAGAATAAGATGATTATGATAACGAAAAAAACATAATCAGAAGGAGGAGAATTAGAGGATTAACCCCGTCCAGAAGTCCTGTCCGGCACCCAAAGAGTTACGATTAACCTTCGTCAGGGACCACAAAGTTAAAGGATTTGTCAGCCGGCCAAGGAGTTAATAAATTGTCAATTCCAGAACCCAAGGAGTTAAATGATTGGATACTCTATATGATCCAAAGGATTACATCTTCAGGAGTCAAGAGTTACCGGTTTAACCACTGTCTGTGACCCAAAGAATAAAAGAATTAACCACTATATGGGAGTCAAAGAGTTAAAGGTTTGACCACTGTCCGGTACCTACAGAAATAAAGGATTACCCACTGTCAATCAGTCAAAGAATTAAAGGATTGGCCACTGTCCGGCAGTAAAAGAATTAAATAATTACCCACTGTCAATCAGTCAAAGAATTGAAGGACTGGCCACTGTCCAGCAGTAAAAGAATTAAATAATTACCCACTGTCAATCAGTCAAAGAATTGAAGGACTGGCCACTGTCCAGCAGTAAAAGAATTAAATAATTACCCACTGTCATTCAGTCAAAAAATTAAAGAACTGGCCACTGTCCGACAGTCAAAGAATTAAAGGACTGGCCCCTGTCCGGCAGTCAAAGAATTAAAGGACTAGCCACTGTCCATCAGTCAAAGAATTAAAGGACTGGCCACTGTCCGGCAGTCAAAGAAACAAAGTACTGGCCACTGTCCGGTAGTCAAAGAAATAAAAGACTGGCCACTGTCCGGCAGTCAAAGAATTAAAGGACTTGCTACTGTTTGGCAGTGAAAGAGTTAAATATTTACCCACTGTCATTCAGTCAAAGAATTCAAGGACTGGCCACTTTCTGACAGTCAAAAAATTAAAAGATTATCCACTGTCAATCAGTCAAAGAATTAAAGGACTGGCCCCTGTCCGGCAGTCAAAGGATTAAAGGACTGGCCACTGTCCGGCAGTCAAAGAATTAAAGGACTGGCCACTGTCCGGCAGTCAAAGAATTAAAGGAGTAGCCACTGTCGGCAGTCAAAGAATTAAAGGACTGGCCACTGTCCTGCAGTCAAAGAATTAAAGGAGTAGCCACTGTTGGCAGTCAAGGAATTAAAGAACTGGCCACTGTCCGGCAGTCAAATAATTAAAGGACTGGCGAGTGTCCAGCAGTCAAAGAATTAAAGGACTGGCCGCTGTCCGGCAGTCAAAGAATTAAAGGAATATCCACTGTCAATCAGTCAAAGAATTAAAGGACTGGCCACTGTCCGGGAGTCAAAGAATTAAAGGACTGGCCACTGTCCGGCAGTCAAAGAATTAAAGGACTGGCCACTGTCCAGCAGTAAAAGAATTAAAGGACTGGCCACTATTCGGCAGTCAAAGAATTAAAGGACTGGCCACTGTCCGGCAGTCAAAGAATTAAAGGAGTAGCCACTGTTGGCAGTCAAGAAATTAAAGGAGTAGCCACTGTTGGCAGTCAAGGAATTAAAGGAGTAGCCACTGTTGGCAGTCAAATAATTAAAGGAGTAGCCACTGTCGGCAGTCAAAGAATTAAAGGAGCAGCCACTGTTGGCAGTCAAGGAATTAAAGGAGTAGCCACTGTTGGCAGTCAAAGAATTAAAGGAGTAGCCACTGTCGGCAGTCAAAGAATTAAAGGAGCAGCCACTGATGGCAGTCAAGGAATTAAAGAACTGGCCACTGTCCGGCAGTCGAATAATTAAAGGACTGGCGAGTGTCCAGCAGTCAAAGAATTAAAGGACTGGCCGCTGTCCGGCAGTCAAAGAATTAAAAGATTACCCACTGTTAATCAGTCAATGAATTAAAGGACTGGCCACTGTCCGGCAGTCAAAGAATTAAAGTACTGGCCACTGTCCGGCAGTCAAAGAATTAAAAGATTACCAACTGCCAATCGGTCAAAGAATTAAAGGACTGGCCACTGTCCACCAGTCAAAGAATTAAAGGACTGGTTACTGTTCGGCAGTCAAAGAATTAAAAGATTACCCACTGTCAATCAGTCAAATAATTAAAGGACTGGCCACCGTCCGGCAGTCAAAGAGTTAAAGGACTGGCCACTATCCGACAGTCACAGAATTAAAAGATTACCCACTGTTAGTCAGTCAAAGAATTAAAGGACTGACCACTGTCTACAGTCAAAGAATTAAAGGGTGGCCACTGTCTTCAGTCAAAGAATTAAAGGACTGGCCACTGTCCGGCAGTCAAAAAATTAAAGAAGTGGCCACTGTCAGGCAGTCAAAGAATTAAAGGACTGGCCACTGTCCGGCAGTCAAAGAATTAAAGGACTGGCCACTGTCCGGCAGTCAAATAATTAAAGGACTGGCCACTGTCCGGCAGTGAAAGAGTTAAAGGACTGGCCACTGTCCGGCAGTCACAGAATTAAAAGATTACCCACTGTCAATCAGTCAAAGCATTAAAGAACTGGCCTTTGTCCGGCAGTCAAGGAATTAAATGGCTCTTCACTTGTACATGCATTAAACCAAGAGCTAAGGTAATGAATAGACCAGTCTAAAAATGTGATCACTCTGCAGCCTGGATCAGATAAAACATGCAAAACTTAGAGTCAAGCATGGCACAGCTAGGTACAAGAGGCACACCGGACGTGCCAGAAGTTTTGTCAACCAGCTTTATTATTAGCCCCTGGACACTGGTGGATATGTTGAAGGGGGAGTCTGAGCGTTTATGTACGCGTACGACCGTGAGGATAACTCAACTAATAATTCATAACAGACAATGTCCCTGTGAAGAAAACAAGAACCTCGAAGTCGAAGTGTAAATACCTGAGAGGCAAGGAATCAACACTATGTATACAAATGAGTCAAATCTGTTGAAGGTTAAGAACGAACGAACGAACGAACGAAGAACGAACGAACGAACGAACGATGAAACGAACGAACGAACGAAGAACGAACGAAGAACGAACGAACGAACGAAGAACGAACGAACGAATGAAGAACGAACGAACGAACGAAGAACGAACGAACGAACGAAGAACGAACGAACGAAGAACGAACGAACGAACGAAGAGCGAACGAACGAACGAAGAACGAACGAACGAACGAAGAGCGAACGAACGAACGAAGAACGAACGAACGAACGAACGAAGAACGAACGAACGAACGAACGAACGAAGAACGAACGAAGAACGAACGAACGAACGAACGAAGAACGAACGAACGAACGAACGAACGAACGAACGAACGAACGAACGAAGAACGAACGAGCGAACGAAGAACGAACAAACGAAGAACGAAGAACGAACAAACGAAGAACGAAGAACGAACAAACGAAGAACGAAGAACGAACAAACGAAGAACGAACAAACGAAGAACGAACAAACGAAGAAGGAACAAACGAAGAACGAAGAACGAACAAACGAAGAACGAATAACGAACGAACGAACGAAGAACAAACAAACGAAGAACGAACGAACGAACGAAGAACGAACAAACGAAGAACGAACAAACGAAGAACGAAGAACGAACAAATGAAGAACGAAGAACGAACAAACGAAGAACGAAGAACGAACAAACGAAGAAGGAACAAACAAAGAACGAAAAACGAACAAACGAAGAACGAATAACGAACGAACGAACAAAGAACGAACAAACGAAGAACGAACAAACGAAGGAATGAACGAGCAAACGAACTTTTCAAAGATTCAAATGGGCACGCCGGCCCGTTTTACATTCGGCCCTTCCGAGCACTTATCTTTCAGGCCCTAATTACAAATTTCCACTAAGGCATGTTTATGTTTATTATAAAAATATACGTAAGGGAAAAATGCATACATCATGAAGAACAAGAAGACGGAGGAGGAAGAGGAGAAGAAGGAAAGGGAGAAGAAGGAGAAGAAAAAATAAACAATATGATAACTCGTAAACGAACTGTATTTATATTGACAGATACTCACTAAGTGGAGGCAGCGGCGGAGAAGCTGCAAAAGGTGAGCAAAAACAAGCAATCTGTTTATTCTTTTTCTTCTTCGGCTTAATGTTTTTAAAAAGTTAGTTGTGCATCTTTTACAGGACATTGCAGAACCAACACCAGCATCTTTTGGCTGTTGCGATCTTTAAAGGCAAATGTGCATCCAGTAGTTTGTCATTGCTTTCTGGTCGGTCGGCTTCTCGATACCACTGACGAAACCAACGCAAGGCGCAAGGCCCCGAAGCTGGGATACAACTTGGCAACCCGGCATTAAGAAGGGCGTTTGCAACGCCTTAGCCACAGACGCCGACTCTTAACGCTTACCTGGCTATAAACTCCGGCAGTGTTCGTTCATTGATAGGCATTAGTCTTTTTCCAGTTTTGAGTGCACATCCGTTTCACAAACTATCCGTTTGATAATGAATTCAAGAGAAATTTGACTAAAAAGCTGAACAAAATGGGAAAGAGGAAAATGTGCATAAAGCGAACGAAGAACATCGACAAAAAGACACTCAAACCAATCCCTCTTCATTTCAATAGCCCTGATCACAGCGGTAAAGATGACATATCTGTCACAGCATTAAAATCTTGCTCTGGCGATCATACTACCCGCCTCGCTTTGGAAAATCGCCTTATCCACAGACTTGGCGTTCTTAGTCCAAGAGGTATCAATATCCAACATACCTTCATCTAAATAGTTCTAATCTTATCACATTTTAAATGTTAATTATTTTATTTTATTTCATATTATTACCATATTCTATTTCTTATCAATATCATTTATGTATCATTAACACTTGCATTTCTTTTATTCCCAGTATTGTGACTATATTTTTTAGCCATCGTTTATTTTTTTTTTTTTTTTCATTTATTCCGCATCACATTTTTTAAACGTCGCTCACGTCACCCCTTAGAGATCTACATACTCTCCATTCCTCGTTTGTGTATTTCACTTGTGTTTGAAAAAGGCTGCCCGGCCGAAACGTTACGTTGTGTTGTTTTGTGCACGTTTTCCTCTTTCCCATTTTGTTGAGCTTTTTAGTCAAATTTCTCTTGAATTCATTGTATTAGCTTGACTGCAGTCACCCCCATAGTTTATCCGTTTGATAAATATGGTTCATTTATATGCAGATTGTTTGTCCCTCGCATCTCAGGCAAATGCATTCTGACTTCGAAGAAAGTTTATTCTTTATAATTCACAAAGAGAAATGGTTATCATTCTCAGAAGAAAAAAAAAATCCCATTTCCTAGGCATGTCAGGAGAAAAGAATCTACGCCAATGCTAGGCCCAAATACGGGTAAGAGAAGGTGGAGGGTTAGGCGTGGTGCCAGCTCACCCAACTTGAAACATTTTGTTTTCGCAACAGAAACTTGAAGGAAAAGATGCCATTCCGGTCAATAAACGAGTCCAGTGGTGTGTGGTGTACAGAGTGGATGGAATGCGGAAAGTGAACGTCCCAAAAAAAAAAAAAAAGCACACACACACACACACACACACAATACACATACACCCAATAGACACAATATACACACACAATACAAACACACAATACACACATACAATACACACAAACACACACAATAAACATACCCCCAATATACACACAATATACACACACAATACACACATACAATACACACACAAATATGCACACACAATACACACACATACAATACACACACAATACACACAATACACACACATACACAATACGCACACACACAATACCCACACACACACACACAATGCACACACACAATGCGCACACACAATACAAACACACAAAACACAACACATACACAATAAGCAAACACACAATACACACACAATACACACAGAATACACACACAATACACACACAAACACAATTCACAAACACACAAAACACACACAATACACACACAATACACACACAATACACACACAATACACACACATACACAATACACACATACACAATACATACAATACACACACAATACACACAATACACACACATACACAATACACACACATACACAATACACACATACACAATACACACACACACAATGCACACACACAATGCACACACACAATACAAACACACAAAACGCAACACATACACAATAAGCAAACACACAATACACACACAATACACACACAATACACACACAATACACACACAAACACAATTCACAAACACACAAAACACACACAATACACACACAATACACACACAATACACACACATACACAATACACACATACACAATACATACAATACACACACAATACACACAATACACACACATACACAATACACACACATACACAATACACACATACACAATACACAAACACACACACACAATGCACACACACAATGCACACACACAATACAAACACACAAAACACAACACACACACAATACACAAACACACAATACACACACACAAAACACACACAATACACACACAATACTCACAAAATACACACACAATACACACATACATAATACACACACACACATACAAAATACACACACAATACACACACAATACACAACACACACACAATACACACACATACAAAATACACACACAATACACACACAAAACACACACATACAAAATACACACACACAATACACACACACAACACACACACTAAAACGAATGTTGATGGGAAGAGACCAGAGGTACTGGACTGGATTGCAGTAACGATACTGAAAGGATTGTGGATTCCAGTAACGATACTGAAGGGATTGTGGATTCCAGTAACGATACTGAAGGGATTGTGGATTCCAGTAACGATACTGAAGGGATTGTGGATTCCAGTAACGATACTGAAGGGATTGTGGATTCCAGTAACGATACTGAAGGGATTGTGGATTCCAGTAACGATACTGAAGGGATTGTGGATTCCAGTAACAATACTGAAGGGATTGTGGATTCCAGTAACGATACTGAAGGGATTGTGGATTCCAGTAACGATACTGAAGGGATTGTGGATTCCAGTAACGATACTGAAGGGATTGTGGATTCCAGTAACGATACTGAAGGGATTGTGGATTCCAGTAACGATACTGTAGGGATTGTTAATTTCAGTAACGATACTGAAGGGATTGTGGATTCCAGTAACGATACTGAAGGGATTGTGGGTTCCAGTAACGAGACTGAAGGGATTGTGGATTCCAGTAATGAGACTTAAGGGATTGTGGATTGCAGTAACGATACTGAAGGGATTGCACAGGACAGACTGGGAGAGAGGACTAGAATGTGAGCCCTTGTTCTTTTCCTGTGCTTTATTAATATCCTACCCCAAACAGGGGAAATCCACAGGTCACGGGACAGTCTAAAATTTCAGGGACTGGTAGATAGGCTGCATGCAGTCGTGGGACCTAGACTGCACTCTCTGGCGAGACCCAGGTTGGTTAGGGTTAGGGCCAGTTCTAGATGTTTTGGGGTCGTTAACAGCATTAGAAAGCGGGGAAACAAAGTCTTAGCACCCTCTAAAATGTCGGACTATCCTGTGACATCATCTTGGGTAGGATATTACGAAAGAACCATTTTCCCTACTCATGGAGTGCTTATCGGCTTAGGGCAGGAAGGCACCTCTGGGACGGGCCCTTCTGTTCGCTTCGTATAAAGACATTTTCAGTGTCTCAGATATTTCTGCAGCCCATTTTCCGCGTGGTCAATTTCCGACTCTCTTACAGTTGTATCTGTATAACATTGCTCTCTGTAGTGCCTTGTCTGCTGCCAATCGTGTTACATGGCCAAACCATTTGGTTTGTTGTTTACCTATAAGGTTCAGTATTGGTTCTGTGCCGACTCTCCTCCGGATGTCATCCTAAGCCCTATCGGGCACATAATGACACAAAGAGATGTCGATGATTACGATGGTGATGATGATGAGAAAAGAACTGGTGTACGACAGGGTATCATAAAAGTTGTCAGGGGTTATCACAAACCGCAATTTTATTGAAAGCTAGGTCTCTAGGCCATATTAAATAAATATACAAAGAAACCATGAGTTGTCAACCCTTTGGCTCGGTACTATGGATATCGCAACCCTTAGGCTCGGTACTATGAAAATGGCAAATCTTTGGCTTGGTACTATGGATATGGCCACACTTTGGCCCTGGTTCCATTACAGATACCGTAAATCTGGGAAATATGTGACTTTTCTGGCTACGCCCGAACGTAGGGACCATAGGGAGTTTATCGTCAGGTCACTGCGCAGCTGGTATACCAACTTAGCTAACGCGCCGTGCGGGCAATCTTCTATGAACACAACATCCTTACCCAGGACTTCCAACTGGATTTCTGACCAAACCCACAACACTGGGAGAGGCAGCCCTATCCACAACACTGGAAGAGGCAACCCTATCCACAATACTGGGAGAGGCAGCCCTATCCACAACACTGGGAGAGGCAGCCCTAGCCTCAACACTGGGAGAGGCAGCCCTATCCACAACACTGGGAGAGGCAGCCCTATCCACAACACTGGGAGAGGCAGCCCTATCCACAACAATGGGAGAGGCAGCTCTATCCACAACACTGGGAGAGGCAACTCTATCCACAACACTGGGAGAGGCAACTCTATCCACAACACTGGGAGAGGCAGCCCTATCCACAAGGACGGCAAGCGATACCAGGCTGCTTTAAAAACAGGGATGACTGCAGTCAAGATGATACCAATAAATGAAACCAATAAACTGTGACTAAAAAGCTTTGAAAAATGGGGATTCAGAACAAGATGCACAAAACACAAATCGACGTTTCGGCCGGGGCCTTTTTCGACATGAACTAACAACTATAACAAAGGGGAGTGTACTCTAACCAATAGGAGGTCACGTGCAGAATTATTACGTAGGGAACTATAAAAGAATTATGTGAACAGAAACAAATAATAAAGGTAGGCTTCAGAAATAATCATAACAATAACAGTGATAATATATAATAACAATGGTAATAAAAGGCTTCGTAATGCCTGGATACGTGTTCTATCCCAGCTGCAGGCAATGCGCCAGGCGTTGGTTTCGACAGTGGTACCAAGAAAGCCGACCGTCCAGGAAGCAATGGCGGCAAACTACTGGACGTAAATTTGCCTAAAAAAAACAACATAACAGCCAGGGGCTGTTCTATATTAGTAAACGACCTTGATGATGCAATCACGAACAAGGACACAGGACTAACTCAATTTGCGGACGATTGTGCAATCTACCACAGCCATAATCAGATCCCCTGCGCTAAGAAAAGACTACAGAAAAGTCTAGACAAAGTTGCACATTGGATGGGAAAATGGGGACAAAACTAGTGACAAAATGACAAAATGACAAAACAGTAAGCATGATATTTAACTTTAAAAGACAGCTTAATTATGACCCAGAAGTAACGAGACTCCAAATTAATGGTAGAACAGTTCAGCGGACACGTTCGACGAAATTTCTAGGAATGATTCTGGATGAGCAAATGACCTGGGCTAAGCACATCGATGATCTCGTAGTAAAGTGTACAAAGTACAATAATATGCTGAAAATGATTAAAGGAAACGGATGGGGAGCACACCAGGACACCCTAATACAATTTTATAAAGCTTTCGTTAGAGGCAAAATGGAATACGGAAGCATAGTATACGAATCAGCATCAGAGAACAGCAAATGCAAACTTGACAGCATTCAGTGCCAAGCTCTGACTTCCATCATGGGCGCTGGCAAAGGGACATCGAGAGAGGCCATGGAGGTAGCACTAGGCATCACACCGCTTAACCTCAGAAGGAAGCAACTTACTTATAGCTATTGAATGAAAGCGGCCAACGATACCAGACACCCAGCTTCAGACGCTTTTCATCATAACATTACCCACCTAGGTGACAGACCGGTCAGAGATATACAGAGACCAGCAGCCTGGGACGCTGCACTAGAAATTAACGATGGTGAGGACTTAGCTAGGACTCTAGAGGCAAGCGTTAGGTTTGTCCCTCAAATCCCTCCATGGAGACTAGAACTGCCCAGGACAGACATGAGTCTGATGAAAATTATTAATAAGAATACTGAAACATTTGAAGCCAAGACAATAACGGAAGAATACATAGACCAGATCCGATCAGACAATCTGGTTACATACACTGACGGATCTAAGAATGAAGCAGGGGAAGTAGGAGCAGGAGTAATAATCCCACAGTGGAATATGCAAAGAGAATATAAAATAACAGATCATGTAGCAGTATACACAGCAGAACTAGTCGGCATAATGAGGGCACTAGAGATGGTAATTAATAAACCTCCAACTAAATTTACCATACTGGCAGATTCATTGTCCTCAGTGCAGACATTAAAAACACATAAAACTAGCAGTAGGCCAGATATTAAAGAAACAATCCTAAATCTAACAACCCAGCTCATGAATAAAGGATGCCAAGTCACCATTGCATGGGTACCAGCACACAGAGGTGTATTAGGCAATGAAAAAGCTGACATAGCAGACAAAAAGGGAGCTAAATGTGATGTTTTAGTAGATGTAGGACTCGGAAAAACTGAAAGGACAAGCATAATCAAACGACATATAATTAAAATGTGGAAAATACAATGGCAAGGGAGCAATAAAGGCAGAGATGCCTACAACTACCTTAAAGAGCACAGCCTTAACACACAGGTACGGGACAAACTAAAAATCCCAGCTAACAAACTACTATAGAGAGCTAGGTTAGGGTGGCATCCAGAGAAATTTACATCTCCACTATGTCTGGACTGCTTTCAAGATAATACAATAGAGCATTATATATTAAACTGCACTAAATATAAATTGGAGAGAAACCCATTGAGGAGTATTTTCTAAAACGCAAACAACAAATTACTGCAAACAAATGTTTAAGGTAGATAGCAATAAAGAAATTCAAAAACTGGTTAAACAATACCTTATTAAAACAAACCCAAACTAAAAAGACCAGATTAAGGATCTACTCAGTATAACAGAAGGAACTGATCAGATGGTAACACCACACACCGAAGCGTCAGAGAGGTAGTGTAAGTATGATGAGTGCATAGATGTGAACTTGGATACATACACAAGGATGAGTGAGTGTAGTATGAGTGCATTTATGGATACAGAAGACACAGTGTATGTAGATGGATGGTAAGGGATCACGTATGGATAGGACAGTGGGAATATAGCTGGGCGAAAGGTACAGATGAATGAGTACCTGGATATGTGGGTATGAGTGTGCATGTGTGTATATATATATGGGAGCGTGTATATTTGTGTGTGTATGAATGACAGTACACTCAAAGAACCCATAAATTGTGTTGCTGCATGTCTGTTAATTAATGAGAACAAATGGAATGAGGTGTGTACGCAGCAAGAACGTCATCAACACACACCATCCACCAAAACATGATAAGGCAGTACCGGGCAGGTCACATACAAGTAACGAGTCATAAATTAAAAGTGACACGACCAGACGATACTACAGACATAGCGACACAAAACGCACAAGACATGGAAGAATGAATGTCACTACGTGTGGATGTGCTTGTATATGAAAGAGTTTGCGTGTGTATGTAATGTCAATTAGGTATGCATACATGGATAAGTATGATAGGACGTGCAAATATGTAGTGTTCTCTGCGTGTATGAGTACTTGAGTGCATGTACGCATACACCTAGTTGGGTGCGTCCATATACTCCGGGGATTCATACACAAAACCATCCCATTCAACAGCATGCATACAACATGCACATGACCGACAGGGTGGTAGGTAAGTGTAAGGATAGGTCTGTTAGGCTTGGAAACGAGAGACTCAGCACGATGGAAAGACCATGCTCGGTGAAAGACGACAGATAAGACATGTTCAGGATACACTCGAATCCGGAAGAGGTCCAGCATTTCTAGGGCCTTGTGGTGAAAGTCGTCGTTCTCATGGCATAGTTGGCGGAGGCGTAGGAGCTGGGAGAAAGGAATGGAGTCCTTGCATGTAGAGGGATTGGAGGACGTAAAAAGAAAAAAAGAAAAACACGGGAATCAGTGGGCACCGAGCTGCCAAGGCCTTGAGTCCACGGTGATGGTGAGATCCAGAAAATGCATCGTCGAATTTGAAATGCTTGAAGTGCATCGGATGCTGGGATGGAAGGTGGAGAAAAATGAATGAAGTTTTTAAGTTCAAATAGGGGCATATCGGTGACACCGATGCAATCATCGATATACCTCCAGTAGAGCTCGGGGAGCCTACCAGTATATGCATGACGTATCTGAGGCTCGAGTTAGCCCGTAAAGAGGGAGGCATAGTTAGGTCCCTTCTTGGTGCCCATAGCGACACTGATGATCTGATTGAAATAGTAGCCGTTAAACTCGAAAGGGTTTTGAGTGAGCACTAACTCCTCCAGACGAATCAAAGGATCGGTAGCTATAGCAGAGCTGATTCTAACATTTAGAAAAACCGCAAAGCCTGGAGGCCATCAGAATGTGAAATAGACATGTAAAGAGACGTAACATCGAAGGTGAAGATATGGTACCTAGAAGAAGAAGTGAACCGGATCGATTGAAAGACACAGATAGCATTGTAAGTATCTGATGTATGACAGGAGACCAACGACCTGGGGCTGTAAGGAACTTAGTTATTGAGTTCTGTGACCAAGAAGAAGGAGGAGGAGTTGAGGTTAGAGGTGGTACTCCATAATGACTCCTCTGTGGTCTTATCTGTAGTCTTCATAATCAAGCACTGACATTTTGTCCACAGGTCGCGCTTATATCGGAAAACTCTGTGACTCCAATGGTTACAGTGCATCCATTGTTGAAGAGGATGGAGGGTTCAAAAGCGCGCATTACATGGCGCACGAATTCGCACACATGTAAGTTAGGTGTGCTTGATTTTATGCTGGTTAGGAACAGATGAATGCGTGAATGAATAAGTGAATGCATAAAATGAATGAAAGATGGAATGAACAGACAAATAAATTAATGTATGAATAGACAAATAAATAAATGAATGGATGGACAAATAAATGAATAAATGGACACATTATTGAATGAATGGATAAATGAATGAATGAATGGATAAAATGTTAAATGAATGAATAAATGGATGAATGAATGAATAAACGAATGACTGGACAAAATGAATGAATACCCTTTGCAAGAGGTAGCGACACCTCAGGTGTCGCCGGTTGCCACTCGAATAGAAACCTTTCTGTATGGAACATTGGGAGACAGACTTCAGAGAGGCATGTGAAATTTTGATCTGACAACCTCTTGAAGGAAGAGCGAAACGAGAGGTGAATGAATGAACAATGCATAAATGAACAAACTAATAATGAACGAATGAATCACCAAGTGAATAATGAATGGATAAATAAATAATGAAAAGATAAACTGATAATTACGGAATCAGTTAAAACGCAATTTGATACCATTGCACCTGGAACATTAAACCAGACCTCATTAACAGTCGCCGTATTGGTTCAAGGGCCTCATATGTTTTGGAGAAGGGAAAAAAAAAGGGGGGGGGGGATCCTTCACATAGTGAGGAAGAATAGACTCACTACTCATGTTCAAGCATGTCGGAAAAAGCGACTAATTAAATAATGAAAATCAATTCGCCGTGAGGCCACAGGCGAACGAGGCTCTGGCTCGCCAGATGGGATGGGGTCCATCTGGTCAGATTTTCCCTTAAACTGCGACTGGCCTAGCAAGCCGGCAGTGGATTTTTTATTGCTACGAAAATTAGAAAGGAGATAAATAAACGGACAGCCCCAAACGGAAAATGGACTGGAAACGTTAAAGGACGACGAGACAGAAAAACGACTTACATAGGCACATGGAACATATGTGGTATTGCCAACAAAGAGCCACAAATAGTGGATTTCATGAAAAGAAAAAATATACACGTCATGGGTCTTGCGGATACAAGAAAGAAAGGATATAATACAAAAGAAATACATGAAAATTATGTTTTATTATGGAGCGGAGTACCCACTAAAGATAGGGCAAAACATGGTGTCGGATTTATACTTCATCCCGAGACAGCAAAATTAATAACAGGAACAGAATTTATATCAGAAAGAATTATTTTAATCAAGTTGACAGAAGGAAGTAAAACTACAACGATTATTCAGATATATGCACCTTGCAACGATAGTTATTCTGAAGAAGAAAAAGAAGACTTTTACGAGAGACTTACGGACACCATCAATAATGTTAAAGAGAAAGAGGACATCATAGTAATGGGAGATTTTAATGGTAGGGTAGGTAAAAGAAGATCACCATGGGAGAGATACCTTGGCCCATTCAGCGACACAACCACAGATTGCAATAGAAATGGAGAACACCTGTTAAACTTGTGTGCTGAACAAGATCTCTACATTACCAACACATTCTACCAACATCGCCAAAGTCAGGTTAAAACGTGGTACAAGTGGAACAACTTGGATCAAGCGTCACAAATTGATTTTATACTAGTCAGACAACGGCAGAAGAGGAAGGTAAGAGACTCAAAAGCTGTCCCAAATGCGGGACTGGATTCAGACCATCGCCCAGTAGTTATGAACATATGCAACTCAAGTAGAAACAGTCTACATAAACAGAAACGTGAAGAAATCATCAACACTAAGAAATTAGAGGAAGAGAATATCAAACATGAATTTGAACTAGAAATAACAAAGGCTTTTGCAGATATTGCCAAGGAACCAGTAAGAATTGAAGAAGAATGGGATTATTATAAATCAACCATCACGAAGATATTAAAAGACAAGTGTGGTACCAGAAAGACGGGCAAAGGCAAGAAAAAGGGTACCGCTTGGTGGAATGAAGAAGTCAAAGAAGCAGTGTCAAATAAAAAGAAGATGTTTCAAATATGGTTAAAAACAAAAGACGAAAAGGATTACATTAGGTACAGACTAACTCGAAGAGACACCAAGAGAACAATAAAGAAATCCAAAGAGGAATCATGGAAAAAGTATGGTGAACACCTAACACAGCTATGTACAGAATCACCAAGAGACTTTTATAAGAGTGTGAAAGCGATGCGATTAAGAGAAGAAAGCTTCAATCCAACATCAGTCATAAACGATAAAAATGGAAAACCATTATTCAGCCAAAAAGAAATTAAAAAAAGATGGGAGGAATATTTTAAAGAACTTTTGAACCCGTCTGGAGTACATGAAACAGCAGAATTCCATTCAAGGGCTCCAGATCATCTAGAACCACATATCCTGCGGGATGAAGTAGAGAAAGTTATCAAAACAAGTAAAAGACACAAAGCAGCTGGTATCGACGGAATAACAACAGAAGTCATCCAGGCTGGAGGGGACACTATGATCACCTGGCTGGAGAGAATTTTCAATAGAGCATGGGTAGAGAGAAAGGTACCAGTGGATTGGCAAAGATCAGTTGTAGTACCTATCTGGAAGAAAAAAGGAAACAAGAGAGAATGTGGAACTTATAGAGGAATATCTTTACTAAATCATGTGGGGAAAATGTATGCAAAGATCTTAGAAGGTAGGATAAGAGCAAAGGTTGAACCTCTACTGAGTAAAGCACAATTCGGTTTCAGGAAAGGGCGAGGTTGCACTGATGCCATATTTGCACTAAGACAAGTCTGTGAAAAGACACTCGAATACGATAAAGAGCTGAACGTGGTCTTTGTAGATCAAGAGAAGGCATTCGACCGTGTAGACAGAGATGTGCTGTGGAGAATTCTTAACGATAACGGAGTGCAGGGTCAATTATTAGACAACATCAGAGCCCTCTATGAAAAAAGTGAAAGTGCAGTAAGAACATCTAGTGGTCTTTCTGAATGGTTCAAAGTCACAACTGGTGTCAGACAAGGATGTGTACTGTCACCATTACTTTTCATAACATACATGGATAAGATCACTGTAGAAGCAAACCCAGACGTGTATGCTATAAACGAATTACTTTTTGCTGATGATCAAAGCATACTGTATCAAAATGAATATGATCTACAGGAACATCTGACTACTCTCAACAACAGCTGTTTACAACATAATATGAGAATCAGTACAGAAAAAACAGAAGTTATGAAGATCAGCAGAACACACAGGCCACTGAATATAAATGTTGGAAGTGCCAAAATCAAGCAAACCAAAGAGTTCAAATACTTGGGCAGTATATTTACAGAGGATGGAAGAATGGACAGAGAGATAGAAACAAGAATACAGAAAGCAAATGCTGTCACATACCAACTATCACCTCTGCTTAAACATCCAGATATAACCATGAAGACCAAAAGACAATTGATAAACACCATCTTCATTCCAACACTCTGCTACCAGTGCCAGACATGGACAATCAACAAGACCCATGAAAGAAAAATAGAAGCCTGTGAAATGAAATGTCTAAGAAAAGCAGCGAATAAGACCAGACTAGACAGGATAAAGAATATAGACATTAGAAACACTGTCAAAACTACACCATGTTTAGACTACACAGAACATCGAAGAATGAAATGGTTTGGACATCTAACCAGGATGAAAAATGATCAAATAACATCACAAATTTTCAACCAAAGAAGCTCAGGATATAAGGTAAGAGGAAGACCAAGGAAACGGTGGATTGACGGGGTCTCCGAAACCTGCCAAAAGCATGGCCTCAAAACATTAGATGCTGCCCGCCTTGCTTATGACAGGAACTTGCATCTCCCCACAACGCTTAGCGGCATACGTGGAAGGAAAAAGTAAAAATAAAAGTAATTCGCATAAAGGGTGAAAAGTAAATATCACAACTCAGCTGTAAACCATATCACAAATGGCAACAGCTCTGTAAGGTTAAAGAAGATGATGATGATGATAATGGGGAAAAAAGGGGGAAGAGTGGTAGCTGTATATCCTTTACAATACTCTGCAGAACTCGAGCCGCATGTTTTTTTTACTATGCAATCTGACTTACTATTGTCGAAATCAGCGTAAGCGTTCTGCTGCCAAATCGCCTGCAGCTGGAGTCAAATTGGGCTTTTAGATTAACGAAGCGCGCTCGAACGCAAGATAGTTGTGTTGAGAACTGCTGCCCAAGCGCGATGGCGTGTATGAGTCATGTATGCATAGCATAATTAATATGCTACTGCAAACGTAAAAATACCTTTTCTCCAGGCGCACTAGGCACACAGCGCTAGACCTACAATTTATAGACCAATTGCTATCGGTAGATGATGCAGTCATCATCATGCTTGTCGCTTTCATTTTCTTGATTTTCACCCGATATCCAGTCAAGGTGTGGTCGATCTAGGAGCTAAGGTCATTGTTTATGGTGAATAAAAAGTCGGCTCCGTTCTGTAAACTTACAAATGTCATTGTCATGACCAACATGCTGCATCTTCCCCAGCCTTGGGTCAGAACATGACGGAGAGGGAAAAATCGGCAGCAAATGTACAGCATCGGACCGCTACATCATGGCGCCCACCCGGGACAGTAATGAGAACACGGTGAACAAGGCACACCCTTGGCATTTCTCAACCTGCTCCGTAGACTCCATCGACATTATTATCAACTCTATAACCACGTCATCCCTGTGAGTATCGCAGTTATAAGTTGTGTTGTCACTTGCGTATCCCTAACAGTAGGCTGGAGAACTAGGTCAGTGATATATTGCTGATGTTGCTACTACTGCTGTTTGTCATTCCACCGGGCAATTTTACGTTGAATAGTTTGTGAGCAGTGGCTGGTCAAATGCTTTGAGGAAAAACTCAACAAGACCAGAAGGGGACGAACAACCAGGACTTTCCGCCGGAACTTACAGCTGGCGAGCACGAAGAACAAATTAAACGCGTTTCAACGAACAAAAGCACAAGAAACATAAGCCACAACAGACGTATCGCAGAAAACTCTTCCTGTTCCTATTTTTTACATTTCCGTCCATTTGTCTTGTGGTTTATGATTTCTGTAGTTGTGTACGCCGATAAGGACAATGATGTGAAATTTCGTCTGTATTTGTGTCATTTCCTTTCCTTCTGTATTTTCAAATAACTGAAAACAACCTTCTCCTTATGTGAAATTACAAAATAAGAACACAGACAAAATATTAAGCAATTTGTTACCAGGCGTATTTCCACGTCTTTGGAGGAAACTAAAAACCAAATGCCAGTGAACTATGAGCTGAAGAAGAGATGGATTCCTGTTTTGTGATTCATTGGAAATCTTGGTAGTCGTAGTTTTAGCTTCACAGAAAACGTCGCTCCGCTAGTGTGCCAGCGAAAACCCCACAGAATGTCCATTATTGTCACTTGTGGCAAAATTGACACAGACTGCTGTTTCATCATACATACTAGCATATTCCGGTCAACATGGAGGTGAGGTACGTTCATTTGCTTTTATTCGTGTTAAATTTTTGCTTCTGAAAGACGATGGCTGTAGTATTTTTCTCCATTTATAGACTGAACGGATATAGTTTTGTCGCCCAGCTACTGAGCTGAGTGCATGCTGCTTCTACTTCTTCTATTTATCCCCCTATGGAGCATAGGGCCTTAAACAAACAAAGCACGCTGAATGGGTATATCCACTGCTACTGCATCTCTTTATCCCCCTATGGAGCATAGGGCCTTAAACAAACAACTCACGCCCAATGGGTCTATCCACTGCTACTGCCTCTCTTTATCCCCCTATGGAGCATCGGGCCTCCCGCCCAATGGCTTTATTCATTTCTACTTCATGCAGCGCACCCAATGTCCTCCCTATTGTTGTTTGTTCAACATTATTCTATAGCTCCCTTCTCCGTGTGTTTTTGCTATCTGGCCAACCTTTATTTCTACGCAGTCCTAAAAGTTCCACCTAAAAGTACTATACACAAGCAGTAAAGAAGCCATGTATCTTTTTGCCGTTAAGTTCACGAGTGTAATTTTAAAGTAGATCCCTGGAAATCGCCGCCGGAGCTACTAAGATCGTGTTCCGTGCGACCATCTTGACAGGCAGCTAGCTGTTCCGCAGAAAGATACTGAGCCATATTCGATAAAACCCAGTGCAATTAAGTGGATACTCTGACCTTTACCTTATCTGTTACCACAGGTCAAACTGTCTCAGCTCGACCTTAACCCCGATGCCAGAGTTCACGGCAGCTGCAAACATGGCTGCCGGCCAGATCTACCCGGCAGACGTCCAGTGTCAGATGTTACAAGGGCGTGATTCGCACCCTTGCTTGGTACGTCCAGCAATATTGTGTCATCGTTCTTTCTCTAGTTCGGGGTAAAGTCAGGCATGACGTCACAACAGAAACAGTTGGTATAGAACCAATACTCAAATCATCATCACCATGTGCCTTGGTGTTTATGCGTCGCCACATATTTTGGTTTAGGGAATTAATTCCACTGATGATTTTAGTCAAAATTTTTTTTTTTTTTTGGGGGGGGGGGGGGGGGGGGTTTTACTTTTAAGACAGCTGAATAGAGGTTGAAAAACTGAGTCCAACGGTACCTCAATGAAGTCTGTATGTCAATTCTAAGCGGAGATATTCACATTTCAGTGACGGAAAGTGCCCTCAAAAAATTATAATGGAAAACACAGAAACAAGATGGCGGCGTGTTCCCAAGTGAAAACTGGACCTAAATTTATCATGTTTAATGTCAATAACTCTCAAGTTGTTGGCTGAACCCCTCAGCAATCATATGTCATTGCTTTCAGGGCAGCAAGCTCTAACTAAAGTTGTTGCCTTTTTAAAAATATGATGTGATGCAAACCTAAATAACATAAAAATGAGTCAATTTATCAGTATTCATTAAATACCTTATGAATTTATTATTATTATCCAGTGAGTCTTGCAAGACGTATACTGTAATATATAAATATATAGATATATACACTTTTGTAACTATTCTTCCTGCTATGATGCATCTCTTTCTGTTTGTTGAAAAATGCTTTTTCTCGCACTTTCACTTGTGTGTGCATACATCTGACCGAAATTTGCTTTATTCCACTGTTTAAAAAATCTTCAATAGCGAGTGGATTGACTTCATTGCATCGTTACTGGTTTAGTATGGCTTGGTCTTTCTCCACATAACTGAACGGCTAGCGCATGCTAAGAGCTTATCACAAAGCCTTAATACCGTAGCTCCAGCAACAGCCCTCAGGTCTCCGCTTACCCTAAAAATTCATTTTTTAGTTGAACAACGCAGTTGTAAGTGAACTTACCGCAACCTTCTAAGCATGAGGTTATTGGCTTGACCACTTTGCTACGGAGACCCCCATATTGTTTTATAACCAAGTGAAAATGAGCGCCCCTCTTACTGATTTAACATAATCCTTTTTTCAGTCTTTGCGAGTTATTCTTTCATTTTATTGATGATGAGGGCATTTCACCATAGTGTTCCCCTCTTCTTCTTAACTAGTCACAGCTCGATATTTTATTTACTTGTTCAAAATAATCTAAGGTAACCGCCCGATTTGTGATTCAGTGCTGTTTTTCGTGGAGTAAAATGATTAAATAAGCTCCTTTGTGATTCGCTTTGGATTTATGTTGTGTTTTCATGGAGCAGAATTTCATAAGGTAAGAGGAAAAATAACATTTTATTTTTGTAAAGTATCTATGTCCCATGTGATCTGTTTGTTGGCTAGTATATATTAGTATATATAGAAAATGATCAAATATTATTAATCATAAGGTGTAAGTAGCCCTAGCTGTAAGTAAACTTTTGCACAGTTAACCAAATTATAATATTTTATTATTAATTTCATTGATCATCAACTTTCTAAATAAGCATATCTAAAATCTAAGTAAGTCAGAACTACAATTCTAATACTAATACATAGTATCAGTCATAAATAGTACTTGTTATACTATCTAAGACAATAAAAATGCACCACAAAATCATAGTGCAGAAATATATGGCAGACATCTTTTAAATGTCAATCTGGGAGCGGAGAGTGGGGGTCAGCAGGTAAAAAGGCCTTAAACAGGTAAGGTCCTTCATGCCCAATGATAGGTTATGGCTTAAAAAAAAGCTATAATGGCTAAAGATGCTAAAAATGATTAAATAACTACTTTAATGTGATTTTAAAGTATATTAAAAAATGTTCAAACCAATGTCTGTGTCCATTTTCAATGCTCAAAATACCCTAGCCAAATGGTCCATGTCAAAAACGTGGTAAAACATTATTTTCAGATATTTAAAATTATTAAAACGGATGTCAAATGAAAGTTAGAGACCGTTAAATGATTTATAGAAATAAAACTTGCATTATTTTTCAACTGTTTTTATAAATAACTAGATATTAATCAATCAGTTCGTTTAGACCTCGTGGCGGCCATTTTGAGAAATCTCCGATTTAGCTCTCAATACACGATTGGGAACAAATTCAAACTTTCAACGTTGTCCTGTACAGATTCCAACAAAACTGCCCAACTTTATGTAAAAATGGACACAGAATCCAATAATGTCACTTTAGAGTCTTTTATTTTACCGAAAACAAGAGATATTAAAGAAAATTTACTTCCCGCATGGCAAATAGGGAAATTTATTAGGCTGAACAAAGATAGCTACGTAAGTTAGGTGTCGTTTTGTAGAGCAACCTCTTCTGAATAACTTTGAGCCCACGTATTCGATTCAGAACAGCCAGTGTTGAGCGACGGGTTTTCAAAGTAACTGATACGCAAAGGAGCCATTTTCCGTGGACCACCGACTCCATCTTGTAACTAAGCGATCTCTACTTTCGTTTTTAAGTGGGTCACTTGAATGATCGTATTGATATTCCTCTATGCTACTGTCTTAAACTACCCAGCATCATTTCTCTTGGTCTGCCTCTGCCTCTTCTACCAGTGATCTTCCAGTCGTCACGATATTTTCCAGTGCTTTTTTCCCCCCTCATCACATGACCAAAGAACTTTATTTGTCTCCGTCTCATACTCAAATACATACAAAAATCGACTGACTAACAATGGAGAGAGATGCACATCTGTATGTTACTGATAGTACAGGACTGACTATCAATGGAGAGAGATGCACATCTGTATGTTACTGATATTACAAGACTGACTATCAATGGAGAGAGATGCACATCTGTATGTTACTGATAGTACAGGACTGACTAACAAGGAAGAGCGATGCACATCTGTATGTTACTGATAGTACAGGACTGACTATCAATGGAGAGAGATGCACATCTGTATGTTACTGATATTACAAGACTGACTATCAATGGAGAGAGATGCACATCTGTATGTTACTGATAGTACAGGACTGACTAACAAGGGAGAGCGATGCACATCTGTATGTTACTGATAGTACAGGACTGACTAACAATGGAGAGAGATGCACATCTGTATGTTACTGATAGTACAAGTCTGACTAACAATGGAGAGAGATGCACATCAGTATGTTACTGATAGTACAGGACTGACTAACAAGGGAGAGCGATGCACATCTGTATGTTACTGATAGTACAGGACTGACTAACAATGGAGAGAGATGCACATCTGTATGTTACTGATAGTACAAGTCTGACTAACAATGGAGAGAGATGCACATCAGTATGTTACTGATAGTACAGGACTGACTAACAAGGGAGAAATAAGCACCACATTTTATTGACTGTCGCAAAAAAAGGAAAAAAGAAAAAAATTACACAATAACCTGGGCGTCCAATGTGACTTGAATCAAACATTGTAGTCATTTTGGCATATAAAAATGTAACCCCTGTATTGGTTACGGTTTGGGAAGTTACCACTTTATTTACATAAACACAGGATGTATAGAAAGTTCCTGTGATTTATAGTACAGATTTCCTAGAGTCTGGGTAATACTGCGTGCCAAAGTAGGACGCAATTTTTTGTTGCGTTGCCGAGGACCCTAATATAACCCAGTCTATGAGTTGAACGGGGTTTCTGGAACCTGTCTCCGGGTGACCCTCATCCGAATGGTGGTACATTGTGTCACTGGATGTTTATCGCTCGGTGTATTCTTCTTTTTCTTCTTTCGTTTGCCTGAAATAAGTTGTCTATATCAGCAATTTTGTCTCTTGTTAAAATTTTACTGTTGTTGTTAATTCATTTAGTGGTCCATAGAGTTTACGTTCCACTGTTGTTCTTTCTGGCCAAAAGATTTGCCTTAATATGTCAAATTTGGTGCAGTCCTGGAGTACATGCTTTGCTGTCTGGGGCACCTTTCCACAGGTGCACATGGCTGATACGCCTATCTTGAATTTTGTGTACATGCGGTTACGTAATCGGTTGTGCCCTGTTCTGAGGTGGAGGATAATGACTTGTTCTGATCTTTCCATAATAAAATAGTCGTCTTGTGCTGGGGTTGGTGGTTTCCTGATTGATTTAATGATTCTTTTCTTTTGGTGGTATGTGACTGGTACATCCGGCTGCACTTTTGACGCACCATCCCCTGCCAGTTGATCAGCTTTCTCATTTCCAGGCACTCCACAATGTGATGGTATCCACTGCATTACGACTCTTCGCTAAAGGCTAAGTTGTGTCAGCAGTGTTTGCAGTTCTGGTAGTTTCTTAGACTGGAGATCGCTCGGTGTGATGTCCTGGTGGCGTTGAACGTCAGTCAGAGTGTAGGAGTCACTAGCTAACCAAACATTTTTACCTTTATAAGCTCATTCACAGGGTGCAGGATTTGGCAACCTGGGTAATAACTGTACCTCTATATGCTCATTCACAGGGTGCAGGATTTGGCAACCTGGGTAATAACTGTACCTCTATATGCTCATTCACAGGATTTGGCAACCTGGGTAATAACTGTACCTCTATATGCTCATTCACAGGGTGCAGGATTTGGCAACCTGGGTAATAACTGTACCTCTATATGCTCATTCACAGGGTGCAGGATTTGGCAACCTGGGTAATAACTGTACCTCTATATGCTCATTCACAGGGTGCAGGATTTGGCAACCTGGGTAATAACTGTACCTCTATATGCTCATTCACAGGATTTGGCAACCTGGGTAATAACTGTACCTCTATATGCTCATTCACAGGATTTGGCAACCTGGGTAATAACTGTACCTCTATATGCTCATTCACAGGATTTGGCAACCTGGGTAATAACTGTACCTCTATAAGCTCATTCACAGGGTGCAGAATTTGGCAACCTGGGTAAAAACTGTACCTTTATAAGCTCATTCACAGGGTGCAGGATTTGACAACCTGGGTAATAACTGTACCTCTATATGCTCATTCACAGGGTGCAGGATTTGGCAACCTGGGTAATAACTGTACCTCTATATGCTCATTCACAGGATTTGGCAACCTGGGTAATAACTGTACCTCTATATGCTCATTCACAGGATTTGGCAACCTGGGTAATAACTGTACCTCTATATGCTCATTCACAGGATTTGGCAACCTGGGTAATAACTGTACCTCTATAAGCTCATTCACAGGGTGCAGAATTTGGCAACCTGGGTAAAAACTGTACCTTTATAAGCTCATTCACAGAATTTGGCAACCTGGGTAAAAACTGTACCTTTATAAGCTCATTCACAGGATTTGACAACCTGGGTAATAACTGTACCTTTATATGCTCATTCACAGGGTGCAGGATTTGGCAACCTGGGTAATAACTGTACCTCTATATGCTCATTCACAGGATTTGGCAACCTGGGTAATAACTGTACCTCTATAAGCTCATTCACAGGGTGCAGAATTTGGCAACCTGGGTAAAAACTGTACCTTTATAAGCTCATTCACAGAATTTGGCAACCTGGGTAAAAACTGTACCTTTATAAGCTCATTCACAGGATTTGGCAACCTGGGTAAAAACTGTACCTTTATAAGCTCATTCACAGGATTTGGCAACCTGGGTAAAAACTGTACCTCTTTATGCTCATTCACAGGATTTGGCAACCTGGGTAATAACTGTACCTCTATATGCTCATTCACAGGATTTGGCAACCTGGGTAAAAACTGTACCTCTATAAGCTCATTCACAGGGTGCAGGATTTGGCAACCTGGGTAATAACTGTACCTCTATATGCTCATTCACAGGGTGCAGGATTTGACAACCTGGGTAATAACTGTACCTCTATATGCTCATTCACAGGGTGCAGGATTTGACAACCTGGGTAATAACTGTACCTCTATATGCTCATTCACAGGGTGCAGGATTTGACAACCTGGGTAATAACTGTACCTCTATATGCTCATTCACAGGGTGCAGGATTTGACAACCTGGGTAATAACTGTACCTCTATATGCTCATTCACAGGGTGCAGGATTTGGCAACCTGGGTAATAACTGTACCTCTATATGCTCATTCACAGGGTGCAGGATTTGGCAACCTGTATGATAACTGCACTTCTTTATGCTCTTTCATAGGGTGCAGAATTTGGCAACCTGTAGATTAACCCTACCTTTATATGCTCATTGACAGGGTGCAGGGTTCACCAACCTGAGTGATATCTGTACCAAAATGTTCTGCTCGGACGGATCGGAATCCTCGACGCCTGGATCCAATTTCTACTGCACCCTGCACTTTGCAGCCGAGAAAACTACTTGTGGAAACAAAAAGGTAGGCTTCTGATCTAATCAGTTATCTTCTTTCAGGCAGAATCTTTGTGCTCAGCAGAACGGTGGCCTCAAACCAGTGCCTGTTCAATTCTCATTGGGGGAAATATCTGAAATGGAGGCTAGCGACAGTAAGACTAGCCGCTCGTGTAACAGTCCATTCGTATGTCTTCCTTCCAACAAAACTGACAGGTTATACAGCAGTGACATGATTACTGTGATTCCTATAACAATTCGTAGGTTTTCACTTGAACTTCCATGGCTAATGTGTGTGTGTGTGTGTATGTGTGTATATGTTTGTATGTGTGTAAATGTACACCAAAAGTGTAGCTCGAGACAGACGAGAAAAGGATGACATCAGAGAAACTCTACAACGGTGCAAATGTGTCTACAGTCGAGACGACGAGAAGAGCAAGAGGCAGAACCTTATATCTCCCTCGTCAGTCGAGACGACCAGAAGAACAAGATAAAGAACCTTATATCTCCCTCGTCAGTCGAGACGACCAGAAGAACAAGATACAGAACCTTATATCTCCCTCGTCAGTCGAGACGACCAGAAGAACAAGATACAGAACCTTATATCTCCCTCGTCAGTCGAGATGACCAGAAGAACAAGATACAGAACCTTATGTCTCCCTCGTCAGTCGAGACGACCAGAAGAACAAGATACAGAACCTTATATCTCCCTCGTCAGTCGAGACGACCAGAAGAACAAGATACAGAACCTTATGTCTCCCTCGTCGAGAAGACAGAAAAACAAAATGCAGAACCTTATATCTCCCTCGTCAGTGGAGACGACCAGAAGAGCAAGATACAGAACCTTATATCTCCATCGTCAGTGGAAACAACCAGAAGAACAAGATACAGAACCTTCTATCTCCCTCGTCAGTCGAGACGACTGAAGAGCAAGATGCAGAACTTTATATCTCCCTCATAAGTCGAGACGACCAGAAGAACAAGATACAGAACTTTATATCTCCCTCGTCAGTCAAGACGACCAGAAGAACAAGATACAGAACCTTATATCTCCCTTATCAGTCGAGACGACCAGAAGAGCAAGATACAGAACCTTATTTCTCCCTCGTCAGTCGAGACGACCAGAAAAGCAAGATACAGAACCTTATATCTCCCTCGTCAGTCGAGACGACCAGAAGAACAAGATACAGAACCTTATATCTCCCTCGTCAGTCGAGACGACCAGAAGAACAAGATACGGAACATTATATCTCCTTCGTCAGTCGAGACGACCAGAAGAACAAGGTACAGAACCTTATATCTCTCTTATCAGTCGAGACGACCAGAAGAACAAGATACAGAACCTTATATCTCCCTCGTCAGTCGAGACGACCAGAAGAACTACAGAACCTTCTATCTCCCTCGTCAGTCAAGACGACCAGAAGAAAAAGATACAGAACCTTATATCTCCCTCGTCAGTCGAGACGACCAGAAGAACTAGATACAGAACCTTATGTCTCCCTCGTCAGTCGAGACGACCAGAAGAACAAGATACAGAAACTTATATCTCCCTCGTCAGTCGAGACGACCAGAAGAACAAGATACAGAAACTTTTATCTCCCTCATCAGTCGAAGCGGTAAAATAGGAAGTCAACTTCTTTCCCACGGTATACGACACGGTACACTGGCAGATTACTGTATTTCTATATGTTCGTTTACAAGGTGTAGGATTTAGTCACTACAGAAAACTGTCATATGCGCTTCAAAATATATATACAAATGGTCGAAGCATCGACGACCAGGTGTCGCGGTCGTTATGAAGTGAAAAGATGCTTTTGTGATGAGTAGGAATTTACCTCTCAACATTTCACCTCCACCAGAGAAATTAGACTATTATCCGAGCTATGTTATCTCAGAAAAAGTCCTGGATATCCAAGAAAACAGCCATATTTAGCTCGCCATGTAAATAAACAACATTTGCACTTAGGACCCACAGGAGTAGGAGAAAAGATAGATAACAAGATAAACCCAATAAGATATCAAGATACACAGTTAACCCCGCCAACTTTCTCCTCTCCTGGTATAGAATCATTAATGAGAGCCACCTAATGTAATGTTATCTGTTTAGTTAAACAGGTAAGACTGAATACACTTGGAATTTAACAAACGATGCAGTATAAAACTTGACATACAGCTTTATTTACTAACAATCAGTTCAATGCAGTTCCTAGTTTGTTGTGTTTACACAAACAGTGACTGGCTAATGTTATGATAGTGATAAGATGCTTCAGCAAGAAAACAGCACCTGGGATTAGAGTGGTGTGATGAGGGTAATAAAGGACGAACAATGTATGAACATAACTTTGTTTTCATAGAACCTCTGACAGCCGTGAGGAGCTGTCAAGCTCTTCCACATTTTCCAGTTTCTTGCCCGCCTGTTCCCCGCCTGTTTCAGCTTATTCTTCACCCGTTTAAATGAAATTCGCCCCTACGGGAGCTCGCAACTTTCCAGCAATCGCCAAACAAGAATCAACCAGTGAGAAATACTTTCTCTGTAGGTCTGAGTTTGTGGCTAGCTGGCGGCACTATGAGGTAGATTTGACATGCTAGCAGTCTACTAGCAAAGTTAACTCCTCCCTTTCCTAGTACCTAACCTGTACCACAAGAGAAGATCTTAGCCACGCCCCAGAAGTACCTTGCAGATCAAGCTGTCAATGGGTCTGTCACTCAAAGTGAACGGCCTTTCCAAGATCACACATTCTTAATTGGTAAACATCTGTTCTCCAGCCAATTTAACTAGCAGGTGTCACAATCCAGCCAGCGAATGCCGTCATGTTTAGAGTTACCTACCAGACCACTTAATTCCCCTGATCTGCTCTGTTCAAAAGGCCCCACTCAGTCTGTGTTATATAAAATGTATGACACTAAGGTTCGGCTCATGGGAGATAATCTCAGGTGTGACAATTAGTTCCCCATTTGCTTGCCCCTACAGACTGTGGTCAGGAGATAATTATATGACACTGGCTGGTAAAACGAATCGCTAGCTAATGTAATGTTAGGTAATATTACACAAAGCTGGGTTGCTTTGTCTGGCGAGAGACGGGAAACCAACTTTAAACAATTTTCAAATCCCTTGTGGTGGTTTAAAGTAATATTCGGGCTTAGGGCATAGCAAATGTAATTCTCTGTCTCTCTATAACCACAATAAATTATTACAAGTACTAACTTATGAAAACAGTGAGGTCGTTTTGTCACACCAGGTTGCCAACTGGCTCGATGGTAAAGGTCTTCGACGCGGGTCGGGACAGTATTTAAGTTTGTCTCCTTTGATCGCATGAACACTGCAAGAGTCATTTTGAGACATACAGGGCTAGATCTTTATATTATACAGACCAATCAGTACTTTGTAGGTTGATGTGGTCAGCATCATGCCAGCCGCCTTTACCTCCCATGACGTCACCTGGTACCCATTTAAGACTGGGCCGATGTGTGACACAGTTGTATCTTCACATCCCCCAAGAAATAGATGTGCCTAATTCGGACATAGTGTATTATGGATATAGTTAGTAGCTCTCTTGAATCGTAGTTAACAACAAAGCCAGTGATGTTACAATTTACACAAGAGTTTGTTTATTGTCAAGACAAACAGGATGAATCATTTCAATAACCAATAGTATAGGAACACTTCATTATCTTGTTACTGGCTATTCTTTTGTCTCTCTGTGAGTTCCTTAATCACTGTTCTAGCTAAACTCCAAGTTTGACATATCTTTTCTAACGAAGCACAGCTCTAGTTTTCCCAACTGCCCTCTCAAGCAGCTCGCTCTAACTGTCCTGTCTGCTCCCTACAGCCGCTCGCCACTAACTGTCCCCACTCCTCATCGTACCCTCCCAACGTTTCCTACTCTCTCCGAGTGGGTTCTCAATCACTCCCTGTCATCTGTCTCTGGTGGTCACGTTTGGATAAACGTATCTATTCAACTGGTCACAGTGCATCTGGTTTTATCTGTATCGCTGGTCGGGCCAGCTGTCTAATCACTGTTTTCTGTCATGCCAACCAGTGAGGGATTGGCGTGCCTAGATGCTGTTTTAAAATGTACGCCTTCTTAAATTAACCCCTTTTGTCCGCATTCCTACTTCACTTCAGATGTACAATCAAACAGTTACTGGTGCCATCGGAATTGGCACTCTTCTCTGCTGCGAAAGATGGGGATAGAGCGCTTATGGGTTTGTCCCGAATTCTATTCTTCCTATTTCACTTCAGATGTGTGAGTTAATGTCATTTGAAGAAGACAAAAAAAAGTCTAACTCCGCGAGGACCTGAACCCACGACCCTCCGGTCCACCGCCGAGCGCCCAGTCGCTACACCAGGCTGAGGCTTACTGAAGGACTAGAATGCTAGTTGTCTTTGCCCGTTGTTAATCGTGTAAGCCAATTTCGCCATGCTCCAATTACTTCGGCAGTGCCTTCTCAGCTGACATTGCCGTGACCTACTTTACTCTCGTCTATTGTGTAAGTCCCCCCCCCCCCAACCACCCTCTGTGTGCAGTCATGTGGACAGGGCAGAAAAGTACTCAGTTACAGACATTAAATACATAGGTGTGAGAGCCGACGACCCGCCGAAGTCTGTCAGACCTCAGTGCCATCAGTTGGGGAGAAATAGAGCAGAAACTATTGTTCAGCCGGAAGTTTGATGAGATCCCCGTCGGTTCGCATTCCCCCTCCTCCTCTACGTCTCCCCCTCCTTCTGCCCTTTATCCCCCAGTGGAGCACAGGCCCTCAACCAACTCACGCCAAGTCGTCCTCTCCTTTGCTGTAGCATGCAGCTCTCCCCATGTCCTCCACATCTTATTCATACTACTCTCTATGTCCCTTCTCTGTGGGTGTGTGTTTTTTTTTCGGTCTACCTTTATTTCTATATTCTTGTGGGTTCCAAATTAAAACCTTTATAGGTAATTATATAGTGGACAGGTTTTCTCAATGTGCGTCCTTTCCAACGCCAGCCTCTTTTCCTCACCTGTAGATTAAGTGGAATTTGTTTCGCTTTCTCCCAAAGCTCAAAATCAATGATTTTTACCATTCCATTTAATTCCCATTACTCTCACTAGGCACCATCAGTTAATAAATGCGTACAGTTTATTGGTAACTATTTTGGCTGTTCTCCATGTTTCTGCTTCCTGATGCAAACGATGACAAATCCAAGCCTTGGGTCCGACCACAGAAGTGAAACCGATATCGCCATCGCTGCTATACAATCTTGCTCCCGTGTTGTGATTAACATCAAAATATAAAATAAAAATACTGAAACATCCAGCTTTCCCAAAAGAGACAAAAAAGATCAACTATAAATGCAATCTTTATAATAACCGTGTGCTGTCATGTCAGACTTGGACATTCATTGAAGAAAAAAAAGCCCAAGAAACCAATCACCGGCGAACTGAGATGTTTGAGAAAAGCTGTAAACAACACAAGAGATCATAAAAGAAACGAAGAAATGACGAGTACAATTGGAACAACACCTTTAATTAAGTTCACTGGAAAACACAGACTGAAAATGCTTAATCATTTAATAAAAATGAATCCAATGATGCCAACAACGAGAGTGTACAACAAAAAAGTAGAAACACCAAGACATGCCCGTCTCTCTAGCGTAGTTGGCTAAACCGGATTGCGCGGTGAGCGGGTGACGAACTCCTTGTGTTCCGGGTTCACTCCCGGGGATGGACAGAAAAGCCACATTTTCTCCCAGATTTACGGTATTTAAAAATGGAATCAAGGCCGAAAGGTTGCGATATCCATAAAACCGAGCCTAAGGGTTAATAACTCATGGCTTCTGGATACTATAACAACAACAAACAAACAAACACCAAGACATAGGGGATTGAAGGAGTCGCAGATAATTTGAGACCTCATACTATCACAATATACTGGGCCACCGAGCGTGCCCTAGCTCGGAAACAAATCATCTGTTGTAACCGCTCGGCCAGCCGCTCCTCTATATCTGTAAACAGCCTGGGCGAATCAGGAAGTTGTACATTTTCTCTGCTGCCCCCCGGCATGTCTCCGAGGGCGATCTCCTCGCTTCACTGACGCTGGGCGAATTAGCCGCACCGTTAGCAGTCATCTAAGCCATTTCCTACTGGGCCATTGAAATCCAAGCAACCGTGAAACTTATCCAGCTTAGCATGACACTTGATGATATTTTTCTTCACGTTCACCGGCTGTAAACTCCGGCGGAAAGTTCTGGTTGTTCGTTCACTTCTGGACTGCAGTCCTGTTCCATAACCTGAGTGTTGCGTGTGCATCCGTTTGACAGATCTGACTAATTTGTATGCAGTCTGTTGGTTCCTTGCCTCTCAGGCAGATGCATTTTAACTTCGAAGGAAGCTCCCAATTATTCGACTTTTACGACATGCTTTTGGGTAGGCAGTGCGCCTATTCTTATTTTCCATATAATAGGGCCCCGGAACCCACACGAGGACTTCTTCTTCTTCTTCGCTTCCTCTTTTACCGCTGTGGGTGTCGAGGGAGATATAAGGTTCTGTTTCTAGCTCTTCTGGCTGCCTGGACCATAGGCACATCGTACTGTTGTAGAGTTTCTCTGATGTTATCCTTCCATCTTGTTCTTGGTCAACCCCGTGCTCTACGTCCTTCTTCTCTTCCCATGTATGCTTTGTATGGTATGGTGTCACAAGGCATTATCTCTAAGTGGGCAAACCATTTCACTTGCTGTCTTTGTATGTAATCCAGAATTGGTTCTGTGCCGACTTGTTCTCTTATGATCTCATTTCTGATCTTATCTCTTATGGTCACTCCTACAGCCCTTCTCAGACATCTCATTTCCGTGGTTACTAATTTTCTTTTATGGTTTGTTGTGAGTGACCATGTCTGGCACTGGTAGCACAGAGTTGGAATAAATATGCTTTGAATAAGATGTCTCTTTGTGCTGAGGACTGGATGAGGACACGAGGACTGGATGTTCAAATCCACAAGGAGTGTAATTTTAATACCTGACCTGGGCTCCCAAACTAAAATAGGTACCAGGTCATGTCCTGGGAAGTAAAGGTGACCGGCGTGATTTTGACTACATCACTCACCGAATGCCGATCGATCTAGCCCAGTGGTTCTCAACCTTCCTGAATACAGTTTCTCAAGCTGTGGTGGCCCCCAGACATACAATTATTTCCCTTGCTACTTCCTAACTTCAGTGAATATATGCTTTCCGATGTTCTCAGGCGACCTCTGTGAAATGCCAGGCAGTGTTGCCACTTTTCTTTGACAAAAAACATCCAAAACGGAGTAAAAAAATGCCTAAAAATATTTAAATTTTCGTGGAAAATATATAGAAAAACATCTAAATGGAAAGAGTCACAAATTACAAAGCAATTGATATGACGTACCCTATAGAATCATGTCCTCATCTTTACTGGTCTGCCTTACAAGATCTACAGGATAAACTTAGCTTGGACGACGAAGCTGCTGCCATAATCAGACTAACATGTGTCAGTGGTGTCCTGCCTCAGTCAGACTAACATGTGTCAGTGGTGTCCTGCCTCAGTCAGACTAACATGTGTCAGTGGTGTCCTGCCTCAGTCAGACTAACATGTGTCAGTGGTGTCCTGCCTCAGTCAGACTAACATGTGTCAGTGGTGTCCTGCCTCACTCAGACTAACATGTGTCAGTGGTGTCCTGCCTCAGTCAGACTAACATGTGTCAGTGGTGTCCTGCCTCAGTCAGACTAACATGTGTCAGTGGTGTCCTGCCTCAGTCAGACTAACATGTGTCAGTGGTGTCCTGCCTCAGTCAGACTAACATGTGTCAGTGGTGTCCTGCCTCAGTCAGACTAACATGTGTCAGTGGTGTCCTGCCATAATCAGACTAACATGTGTCAGTGGTGTCCTGCCATAATCAGACTAACATATGTCAGTGGTGTCCTGCCTCAGTCAGACTAACATGTGTCAGTGGTGTCCTGCCTCAGTCAGACTAACATGTGTCAGTGGTGTCCTGCCATAATCAGACTAACATGTGTCAGTGGTTTTTCTTTTTCATATATGTGGCCTCTGATTCTCTGACCAGTATGTTAATTGTTTTCTTTGACATTGACCAGCTGAATCTACTCAAGTATGTCACTAGAGGACTGTAAATGCTGAATTATAATTAGATGGTCCTGCAACACATCCATGACTGTGCCCAGACTTCAGTCACAATAGGTAATGGACTGTCTGCACAAGTGAACAACACTTTTAGTGAAACACAACATTCCGTTGCTTCCACACCATCCAGACATTCAAGAAAGGTTACCAGTTCAGCGATGATATACTCGCTAACATGAGGCAGTCACAAAATGTGTCTGCCAGTGCTTCCCTCCTTGGCAAGAACACTCAAATTGGTTTACAGTTAGAAGAATGCTTCTTCAAGGCACATAAAACCCACTGAATGCGGGAACCTTATGATCAGCTCAGTTTCAATTCTAGAATGAGATGTCCATTTGTTGTCAATGGATTGGAAGCAGTTCTCAATTAAGTGGAGCAAATGTGCTTGCTGCCATGCCCGTGACCTGGAGGGTGTTCCCACAGAAAACATTCCTGTATGCAATCTGTGAAACCAGAATGAAAATCTGCATGACTCATGTATAATTGTTTTTTTCCTAAATAATGTGTGTTGTTGATGGTTTAAAAAAAAAATGAAGCTTCAGATCCAAAATGACTCTGGTATGCTTTAGCTGTTCCAATTTATTTTATAACCCAATCAGGGAGCTGATAAGTGGAACAGCCTTTTCCAACTCTTATCAGGCAAAATGTTATTGTCAAGATAGCATTCAAGAAGTCAAGTTTATCCTGTTTCTTAGGTAAGATTTGATAAATGCACTCCAAATGAAAAACTTCTAGAAAAACATCTACCATCTTAACGTCAAAACGCAATCTAGATGCAAGGGAAAACATCTAAATCTGGATGTAAAACATCCAAAGTGGTAACACTGATGCCAGGATGTAAACCAGCACAACGCAATTACATTTTCGGATGAACGCAAAATTTCGAAAATTACATTTTTCACGAGTCTGGGTCGATCCCAGAAACTATTAGTTTTTAAAAAATTGCCGCGCTTTCTTCCAGGGCAATCAAAAACTGCAACTTGTTTCACTTTGTTTCGTTTCAGTGGTGCCAGCTAGGGATGTGTGTGGACGCAGCAGACGCACCTGAGATTTCTCAAGGTCAGAATAATACTATCTGTGTCTGGTCTGTTTTCTTTGAACTCGGAGTGCATCTTATTGAGAGGCGAGGAACTAACAGTACGCATACAAATAAGCCAGATCTGTAAAACGGACGTGCATGCCAGTCTCAAGTTCTGGAAGAAAACCAAAGCACTGAAGAGGATGAACAACCAGAACTTTTGGCCGCAGTTGGTCAACGTGAAAGAGTCCCGGAGTTGACAGCTGATCAACGTGAAAGAGTCCCGGGGTTGACAGCTGATCAACGTGAAAGAGTCCCGGGGTTGACAGCTGATCAACGTGAAAGAGTCCTCATTGTCATCGTTAGTTGTACTGCTTCTTGTCTGAATATTCCTTACTTTTTGAAAGGCTGCTTCTGCCTAGGCTCCAGACAGAGAGCCGTAATCTGCAAACAAGGGGTGGGGGCGGGGGGGGGGGGTTAGCCTTACTTGGGGCTCTTATCCCTCATACAATTTACAAGGAGACTGCCCCTGCCCACCACTCCCAAACACGTATTTTTTTTTCTTTTGAAATATGGGCTCCTCTCCCAGGTCGACCTAGCCTTGAAAAACTGAGGAAAGGTAGCCTTGAAAAATTGTGGGAAGTAAACGCGGTCGGCTTCATGTTGCCACATCACTCACAGAATGCCAACTGGTCCAAAAAATATTTGTTTAGCCCTATATGCCCAATACGCCTGAAGGTGTGGAAAAGGGTCCTTTACATTTCACATCAGTCTGTTTGTACTCTGCCATTCAATCATAATAATTACATAACTAAACTCTTTTCACTTCTTTCTATGAGTACCGATCAATACTTTGTCTGTTTGTTTATTAAATAAAATAATGATTAGCAGTCTCACAGCTGAGGCCTTCCTCCCATCTCTAGAAAATATATCAATACTTGATTGTGCCGATCCCCTTAGTCACAAACCAACTATTACATACACCTGATCGGCACATAATCAGGCTTTACGACAACACACAAAAACATATTTATGCGTTGCTAAACATTTTTACCCAGACCCCAATCCTCCAACTGAAATTGTGCAAACAGACAGTGTAACTATATCCCATTTTGCAAACAAGTAGAGGTAGTTTTTTAAAGTGAAAAAACTCCAGTGCAAACAAGAGCCACTACAAACAAAGATCGTTTTTACTCGCTATCCGGGTCTAGTTCAGTGATTCTCAAAAGTAAAGCTATATTGCCCCGGTTGTGAATTTGAATCAACAAAAAAAAAACACATATAATAGATTGTACAATTTATTGCCTGATATATTGTGTTGTATTTTGTCATGTGCATGCTACAATAACTGTAAATTAAAATGAAGCAAAACAAATTAATCCAGATTGAAACACAAGATCGACTACATTCAAGAGTAACTGTCTGCGGTAGCAGGGCAAACCAGGTTCTTGACAATGTCCTTTTATCTGCACGGATTGTGACGGGAGTGGTTTATTGTTGTACCTTCTGTGATTGGTTGACATATAAATAATCTGAGGGGATCTCCGTCAAGCCGTTTGCCTCGTGCTCTGAAGGTCGTAGATTCATTTCACG
>CAJHNH020002465.1:70929-107519 GCA_905116865.2 Candidula unifasciata | reverse complement strand
AGGCGGGCGTCTAGCCGCCAACGCCACGGCGAATCCTATATTCTCAAATACTGGATTTCAAAAAAAGCTACAGTCGATTTGGCATTAAAATGCTTTAGTTTAATGTTAACAATAATAGAATTTTCATAACTTTAAAAAGGCATTGGCAAAATACTAAAAGTTAAAAAAAAAACGCCTTTTACGGTTCTTAATGCAGTGCATGGTCATACCGAGCCACGTCAAAAAATTGCTGGGTTTATGCTTCATTCATACATAAACGTGACAGTAATGTGAGAGGAATGACTGCACAGTAACGCATGAAAATGAACTTTTGGACAGCTGCCGTGAATGCATCTTTGTGTCGGTTCTGACGCAGGGTATTAATTAACACATATTTTAACATAGCCATATGCTTTAATTTAAAAGTAACAGAAAACTGTTCATGCAACATACTGTAACACCGTTATTTCGTGTTATGTTTTGGTTGGTTCAGGATATGGGGTGGCGCAGAAGGGTTAGGGTTGAGTATATTTCAAAGATCCTTAAAAACATGGAAAGGAATACAGCTGTGTGTGCATATGTGTGTGTGTGTGTGTGTGCGCGCGCGCTGATCTCCTCGTTAGGAATCTACCATTGTGTTCCTTAATGTGTTGCAGGACACAATGCAAAACGTGAAAACCTGAGTGTTTTACTTAAATGATAACATAATTAGGCAAAAGAGAGACAGAGAGAAAGAAAGAGAGAGAGAGATATCACTGTACTGAGATAGGTATGAAGACAAACAAATATATGTATATAGAGAGATATCACTATACTGAGATAGATAGAGAGAGAGAAGAGAAAGAGAGAAAAGAGAGAGAGAGAAAGAGAGAGACATATGGACACAAAAAATGAGAGACGGACTGATAGGCAGAGACACACATGCACAAAAACATACACAACGAGAAAAATACAGTGGGAGACAAAAAAAGAGACTCTCTCTCTCTCTCTCTCTCTCTCTCTCTCTCACACACACACAGACATTTGGAGAGAGAGAGAGAGAGATAGATAGAGAGAGAGAGAGAGAGAGAGAGAGAGAGAGAGAGAAGCTTTATGTGAACCATTTAGGATCCACCTTTTTAGGGTGATATTAGATATATATTTCTAGCTTTTACCCGATCTCCAAACTGAAAGATATGAGAATAAATAACTGTTGGAGTCTGTCAGCATGCGCATACGCCATTTCAACACCCCCCCCCCCCCCCCCCCCCCCCAAACCACCACTACCACCACCGCCAATTTTAACGGGACTCATGATTTTACAGAAGATATCAAGCATGGAAGCAGGGGTTAATTTAAGACCTTTTGTTGCCCTCAGCAAGATTTTGGCGCCCGTCTCTCCCAGCACTTACAAGATTTTGCCCCCCCCCCCCCCCCCCCCCCCCAAAAAAAAAAAAACTTCATCTTTATCGCGTTAAGGGCTCCTGTGCAAACCAGTATGCTGGGGTCCCAAGGCCAACCGCTTACAGAAATGAAATGTTAATGGTATCTTTACATAAACTCATTAGCATGAGAAATTAGGTCATGGGAGATTTCACAGTTATTTCAAACACTTACACATGCCTCGTGAATAAGCAAAATGATCAAGTAAGCGATTACATAATATTATGTTTACATACATATATTATACATGCTCGTGGTATTAGTGATAGGAGCCAAGTTAGGACGACTAACATGAACGGTAGAAAAATAATAGGCACTAAGAGTTGGCTGTAGTTATTTTACCCTTGGCTGGGATTCAGTATGTTAAAAAGCAGTTTGACATAAACCAAAGACTACAGCTACTTCCCCGTGTGGGTTCCGGGGCCCTATTATAGGGAAAACAAGAATAGAAACACTGCCTACCCAAAAGCATGTTGTAAGAGTCGACTAATTGGGAGCTTTCTTCGAAGTCGGAGTGCATCTGCCTAAGAGGCAAAGAAGCAACAGTCTGCGTACAAATTAGTCAGATCTGTCAAACGGATGCACACGCAACACTCAGATTCTGGAACCGTACTGCAGTCCAAAAGTGGACGAACCAGAACATTTTGCCGGAGTTTACAGCCGGTGAACGCGAAGAAGAAGAAGACTACAGCTACTGCATGCTGATAACTGGGGTTTTCATCCAGCTTCTCTCCGCTTCCTGTCTTGGCCAAAAAGAACGTTTTGTTTTTTAAAATCTACCAGAACCTACCAGCCCAATGAAATTGGTGACTCGAGCTTCAATGTGTTACACGGTGGTCGTGTATCGAAATAGTGGTACAATATTTAACAAAAATCTAATAGCGTTACATGATTGCTATCTATTAAATAAAACCGGATTCATGGTCATAAGGCAACTCGTGACATCCGAAAGAAATTTTTAACCCACTGAACTTAGTGCAAATAAAACCAAATCCTAATTAAAACCAAAGCTGTCCTCAACAGGGTTGAATGTGGTCGTTTTTTTTTTTTTATAAGAAAGGTGAGAAACCTTTCTTCTATGGTGTTAAACTGGATTTATATTGGAATGCGTTATCAAAGGATTCAACTTATTCAAAAGAAGTTCCCGCAATCTAAGACCAGTTGTAAAAGACAAGCTGTCAGTACAATGCCTATCCGTGCTAAACATGACAAATTACTATTACCAACCAGTCCAAGATTCTGCCTGATGTCAGTGAATTTTTTACGACCGTCCATTCCTAGACAAAAGACATCTTTTCATCTTGCATACACACTGCACTGTTGTCTATTTTCGATTTGGTTACTGGCAGATTTATAGCGATTAACTAACGATTTAATTTCACTCATTCACTTCCCTGACCTAGTAAGAACAAGGTATGCTAATTTGCGTACATAGAAGTTGCCTATTCTTCTGTAACCCCGCTCTGTCTGAACGATGATAAATGACCTATTACCTGAGCGAATAAAAAAAAAACTATATTTATACAGCTTTGTATTAGGGCGGGATTTATTATATCTGACGTCCATGAGGAGGCTCTTATTGTATGGAAAGTTGTATTTCTTTTAACTGCCGTGTGAAGTAAAGGATGGAAAGTTACCAAAATGTGTGTATTTTCCATTGTCAGGATAATAGTGTAGCCGCAAGTCAAATATTAATCACTGCAAACAGAACGGCTTCGTAGCAGGTGCTTTTACATTTGATGGACTTACAGATCTGCGTAGTTAAACCTCATTTGAGCATCAGCGATATTATGAAAGTAGCGTGTTGCCTTTTTGTGTAGTTATAAGACGATTCTTAAAAGAAAGAGATTATATTACAACCTTTTAAAGTGTGCATTACTTTTAATGATTTGCTGGCAAGAAATATAGACACGGTTTTTTAATAAATATTAGGTATTTTGGGTTTGTGCTCTACTTCTAGCTTTATGGGATTACGTGTATGGAGCTAGAAAGTTCTTCAGTATCTGATTTCATTATTTTTGTTTTTTCCTGAAATTTTCAACAGATACAAAATTTAATTTAAGAAGTTTTGTAAATTCATTATATCAGTAACATACTTCAGCAAATCAGACGGATAAATTCTGCTCATGTACTAAAGATTTATAGTAGTTCAAAAGAAAAAGTTGCTGTGCAAATACCTATTGAGTAGTAAATATCAGTAACTATATATAACTGTATCATTGCTTTAGTAGCAGTATTTTAAGCCATTTAATAATCCTACCTAATCTGCGTACGTTCGTTAAAAGAAAGGATACATTTCTGTTGATTGGAGTAGTCTATATATTCTGTGGATATCTGGAAAAGGAATCTTTACTATGATGAAGTGTCTGATACTATGGATAAATACTGTAGTCATTGCTACTGCTTTGGGCCAGCATACAGTAATCCCATCAATCGGTTTGTAGTTGTCGTAGTTTTGTCCTGAATAATGTATTGCCTGTAAAGTTGTGTGCCGTGTCAATGTCTGCTTCTGTAAAGTTGTGTGCCAAATTTATGTCTACCCTTTTAAAGTTTTTGTACTATGTTAATGTGGAAGCTGAAATATTTTGGTCATATCAAGCGCCACGAAAGATTGGAAAACAATTATAGCAGAAGGCATGGTACCAGGAAGGAGGGGCAGGGGCCGACTGACACGAAAATGGGCACAGGATATAAGTGACTCCTACAGTTTGAAAGTATATGAGGCGGGAGAGCTGGCGAGAGACAAAGTTTCTTTTAGGTAGACCGGGATGAGAGCGACGCTCTGCAAAGGACCTGCTACATGATGATGACTATGTTAATGTTGTTTGTACCTCTATAACAGCGGTTCTCAACCTGCGGGAAGTCTAAGACCATCGGAAAACACATATTCACTGAAGTTATGAAAGAGCAACGAAAACTATATTTTATGGCAGGGAAGTTGAGAATCAATGTTCTAAAGTTTGTGTCAAGCTAATGTCTGTCTCGGCAAAGTTGTGTGCAACTTTGAAGTATGCCCCTCTAAAGATGTTGGTGCCTTGTTGAACTGAAAAAAAAATATATATATACTGCATTATTTTAATTTCCTTGTAAGCACAGATTACTGTATTTGTATTCCATTTACATGCGTCTTATCTGTCTCCTACCCTCTCTCTTTCCCACCCCCACTCCCCCCACCCCCACTTTTACCCATTGGGCCATGGAGTCCACAACACAGGCGAAGCAGTTGTTACTTCAACATTATAATTATTGCTTGTAAATTATTATAATAACATTAAAGAATATACGACTTTAATGTAATAATAACATGTGAGAAGGTTAATGTAACAAATAAGTAACACAAAAGGAGTGTAAACAATCATTTCTGTTAAGGTTGGTGAATGATAAGCTGCTTCGTGCTGAAGACGTTGAAAATCGGTCTCAAAGACTTTACCCACATAAGGCCACATGGCAGTCAAGTTATCCTACAAGCCAAATCCCAACCTCTGCTCACTGTTATATCCTCTCCTTCTGGTTTATACCGTGTGTCGTTAGTAGCCATCACTATCCACAGCCTTCTGTTGCGCGTCCTTTCATTCGCCTAACACAGATAATCTACTATACCATGATGTTAAACTGTTCGGTATCGTCTCTCTCGATGTCTGTCTTCTTCTCCTTCTCCTTCTTCTTCTTCTTCTTCTTCTTCTTCTTCTTCTTCTTCTTCTTCTTCTTCTTCTTCTTCTTCTTCTTCTTCTTCTTCTTCTTCTTCTTCTTCTACTTCTTCTTCTTCTTCTTCTTCTTCTTCTTCTTCTTCTTCTTCTTCTTCTTCTTCTTCTTCTTCTTCTTCTTCTTCTTCTTCTTCTTCTTCTTCTTCTTCTTCTTCTTCTTCTTCTTCTTCTTCTTCTTCTTCTTCTTCTTCTTCTTCTTCTTCTTCTTCTTCTTCTTCTTCTTCTTCTTCTTCTTCTTCTTCGTGTTCTTCTTCTGCTTCGTCTTCTTCTTCTTCTTCTTCTTCTTCTTCTTCTTCTTCTTCTTCTTCTTCTTCTTCTTCTTCTTCTTCTTCTTCTTCTTCTTCTTCTTCTTCTTCTTCTTCTTCTTCTTCATTTTCTTCTTCTTCTTCTTCTTCTTCTTCTTCTTCTTTTTCTCTACTCCTGGAATATCTCGGAGTGTCAGGGTAGGAACATATCTACATTCCGACTTACTTTCGCTTCGTTAAAACTATTTTTCAGTGTCTCTGATCTTTTTGCGGTCCATATTTCTGCGGGGTCGACCTCTGGTTCTGTTACCGCTGTATTTGCATAGCATAGCTGACTGTGGTGCCCTTTCTGATGCCGATACTGTTACATGGCCAAGCCATTTGATTTGTTGTCCATTTATAAAGTTTAGTGTTGGTTCTGTGTCGAGTCTTCACATACTTAAATGCAATTTTCACGTAAACTAACAAGTCTTGAAAATGTAATAATTGATTCATGAAAGGCTAGATGTGGCCATGTTCCTTTGGAAGTACGTGAACATGCAGAAACACAAATTAATAATTACTGTGTGTAGAGAATGGGACTGCAGAAAGTGGTCCCAAATCTAGCCCAAGCTCAACACTCAGGGACCTACAATCACTTCTATTGGTATCATTAAAATTGAAACTCTGTGCTGGTTGCTGAAGATGAAGACACGTCCGAGGCATATAATAACTTCATTGTATGAAAACGGGTCGGTAATCTTACAATATTATATACTGTTATTTTATTCAGGCGTCTGCGATCATCCTTGGACACCAGCCTACGCCCATGACTACAGAGGTTATCTGGTAATTGGATCTCTTGTAACTTTCCAAGAGCAGATTCAGCAAGGGTACATGGTACGGGTTCAGTATTCCACGAGAGAGTGGCTCGTTACATTTAGCTTGGATGATTTCACATTCAGAGGCAGGTTGGTAACTTTGCCTTCTTAAATTTGTACTCGTATGTCTGTATTTTACCATTTAAGTTACATTGCTTATATCAAGACAAACAAATACTGACATTTTCAAGATATGAACATCAAGGAAGATTGGCTAATAAACAGCATCTTGTCACAGAAGCTGAAAAGTTTTTTGCTTACCAAACAACTTAGCCCGCCCTTGCTGATCTGGATGATGATGATGATGATGATGATGATGATGATGATGATGATGACGTTCAACCTCACCAGGACATCACACCAAGCAAATTAACAGCAAGTGACACAAAGTACCACCACTCGGTTGAGAATCACCCGGACTCCGCTCAACCCATAAATTGGGCTATATTAGAGCACTCGACAACAGCCAGGGCGAGGCTTCAAATAACGAAAAATTGTGTCCCACACGGGACGGACTGTATATGTTCATCTACTGACTGAGCTGTTAAACTGCGCCCCTAGCAGCACACAGGAGACAAGGACAAAAAAAAAATGAAAAGAAAAAATAACAAAGAACATTCTAAGTAGCCCATTTCTGTCCATGTAAACAACAAATTATCACTATCAGTTGCGTGTCGTTTCCACAATTTTGGTGGGCTGTAATAGAACTCCAGTGCATTCTGTGTCTTGTCATTATTGCTTTGCTGTGTCAGAGAAAATCACTCGTGATGTCCATAACTGTTCCTTGTAGAAAGAAAGACACAGACAGCAATCTCAGCACATCCAGTAGCATACACATGCATTAAATACACAAGGCATCTGTCAGAAGTGCCAAGTTGGCCAGTCCGATTCCAGAAATGCAGTTCCTCATCATTGGAAGCAGCATTCACAATAGATCAGTAGTTGCACACGCAGTTAATCGCATGAGGTATCGCCAGTTCTATTTTGACAACTCATTCTCCTTTTTCTTAATCTACAGTAAATTTCATTAATGCATATCCATTTGCTCATTCTTTAGAGGCTGTCTTTTATACAATCAAAATCAAGTCATATTTTCTTCTCTCTGTGTTAGCTGGAATTATCAAACTGTGACTGACAGTATCCAAATATCTGTATATCATCATCATAATCATGTGCTCTGCCAACTGGCGTAGGCGCTCTTATGTCTCCACAGATCATGATACCTGGCTGCCTAAAATAGCTCTCTTGATGATATCCCTCCATGCCATCGTTTCAAGCCCATCCATCATCTCTCTTTGGTCTGCCTCTACCCCTTCTTCCACTATCTTTGCAGTTGTCACGATGTTCTCCAATGTCTCTCTTCTCATTATGAGACCAAACAACAGTGTGGTCTCTTTCTTATTGTTAATAAAAGATGTAAACCCGAAAGAAAAGTAAATTAGCAAGCTTCACAATATAACAAAATCAAACAAAACGTTGAGGCTATTGAGCCTTCATCAGCACACATAAAATAAACAATACTACATAGATACAAAAAATCACTTAGCTGGTATCACGATGCGGCCAGATCTGTTGTTTCAGCAGAATGACCGCACGTCTGACTGACTGACTGACTTTCTACCCCACCAGGACATCACACAAGCGATAAACACCCGATGACACAAAGTGCCACCATATGGATGAGGATCGCCGTGGGAGGTAATAAGAAACCCGTTCAGACATTTGACCATATTTATGGCCTGCCTATATTGCGGCCCCTGGCAAAAGCCAGAGTGGGGCTTCAAATAACAAAAAATTTAATCCTAAAAAGGACGAAACTGGATGGTAAAGACTATGACCGCACGTGTCAGTTGGGGGAATAAATACCCCCCTGTAGAGTATCAGGGGCCATAACTGGGATGTAGGGGTTGAAACTGTGAGGGCAGCTCAATCCCCTGGAAATTTTAATGAAACTGTGTTGGCAATTCATTCCGAAGGGCGTCAAAGTCCCCAGAGTATAAATAAAGCGATTCTCAAGAGACTTGCGGACTCTGTCGCTGGAATGGCTAGATTTAATGGCTGTTACCTCCATGTCGTGGACACCTTGGTGATACTGGGAATTGAAGTGCAATGGTACTGGTTTCGGGGTTACATTTTGCACGTCCAGAAGATGTTGTCTGAACCTGTCAGCCAGCCGTAGACCTGTTTCACCAATGTATTTCATGCCACATCTCTTGCAGTTGATGGCATAAATGGCTAGTAAAATAGAATGCTTCACATATGTGGAAGGTGGCGTTGGGGAATTCTAGACTGGCCCCTGTACCACATATGGACATGTTCTGCATACAGGTCTATGGCAAGAGACCGTGCTCAGACGCGGGGCGTAACTTACTCTTGACTAGAATATCCTTGAGGTTACGATCATGCCTGTAGGCCACTAGAGGAGGTTCAGAGACAATCCTGCTGGTGGCAGGGTCGGCTTTAAGGATGGATCGATGCCTAAGGAAAATGTTCTTTTTTATGTTAGAGGTGGCAGGTAAGTGTGAGGATAGGTCTGTTGTTGTGACGTTTCGGCTTGGAAGCGAGAGCTTCGGCACGATGGAAAGACCGTGCGCGGTGAAAGGCGGCAGATAGGACATGTTCAGGATACCCTCGAAGCCGAAGAAGTCCAACATTTCCAGGGCCTTGTCGTGAAAGTCGTCGTTCTCCTGGCATAGTCTGCGGAGGCGTAGAAGTTGGGAGAACGGAATAGAGTCCTTGCAAGAAGAGGGATGGGAGGACGTGTAGAGGAGAAAAGCGTGGGCATCAGTAGGTTTGTAGTACACCGAGGTGCTAAGGCCCATATTAATTCATGGTGACGGTGAGATCCAGAAAATGCACCGACGAAGGTGAGATGCTAGAAGTGCATCGGATGCTAGGATGAAAGTTAGAGAAAAAATGATTAAAGTTCTACAGTTCCTGTAGGGACATATCGGTTACACTGATGCAATCATCGATATACCTCCTGTAGAGCTCGGGGAGCCTACCGGTATATGCATGACGTATCTAGTGCTCGAGGTGCCCCATGAAGAGGCAGGCATAACTGGGTCCCATGTTGGTCCCCATAGTGATACCGCTAATCTGGTTGAAATACTGGCCATTAAGCTCGAATGATTTTAGAGTAAGCACCAGCTCCGCCAGACGAATCAAAGGGTCAGTGGCTATGGCAGGACTGACTCTCTGATCTAGAAAGAACCGCAAAGCCAGGAGGCCATCCGAATGTGGAATAGAGGTGTAGAGGGAGGTAACATCTAAGGTGAAGATGTGGTACCTGGAAGAAGAGGTGAACCGGATAAACTGAAAGATAGAGATGACATGGTTGGTGTCTTTGATGTAAGAGATGCCTCTTTCTTATTGTTGTATATAGAGATATGTTTTCATTAGCTACTTTCGTAACATTCAGAAACCATGTCTCTGTTGCTTCCAAATGTTTCCTAATTTGTTCATTGACATTCCAAGATTCGCTGCCATACGACAGAACTGGTTCTATGTAACATTTTAGCACCCTTTTCTCTGTGTTAGTTTGATTTATTATACTGTGTCGCTGATAGCATTCAAATATGTGTATATACACGGCGTAATTACCAAGACCTGTGTAAATCCTATATTGATATATGGAAGTGAATCGATCGTGACAGTAGGACGATATTATTGACACATTATTTAGAAGCCGCGAAGATGTGGTTTTATACAGCAATGAGAAGAATATACCACTGACAGTTTAAAAAAAAAAAAGAGTAACGAAGGTGTTTTGAGAGAAACTGACTCAACTGATTGCTCCATGGGAAAGCGGGGTGTTGATTGTTAAAGGGGGCGATTTGATTGTTTAGACAGTGAAGTTCATACTAGAGACAACATTGCAGTTATATATAATTTATTTCAAGAGAGCGAAAGAGGAAGAAGAAGATTGTTAAAAGTCTCATGTGGGGCATGGCATAACGATTTTGGGGAAACACTGAACTAAAGAGTCAGGCTAACACAGCTGTGTAGGACTTGAGTTTAGTTGCACGCGATACAAACGGACAGAACGTTCTGGCATGTGTTTGTCACTAGCCTATGCTCTATTGGGGGATAAAGTGCATAATAAGAAGAAGACGAAGGAAAACAACGAGACTAGAAGAAGCAGACAGGATTTGAACATGCTTCCTCTAAACGACATCGCCTCTCTGTAGAAACACGTCAAAAACGACGCACGCAATAAACTCCATCGATGCACTTGTGGCTGCAATCCAGTTTACGGTAGAGAAGACAGGGATGTCCAAGAGAAAGTTCATGCTATAAATAGGAATAGAAATCAATCATGAGCCTTTCTGAATGCATTTTCGCGACGAAAGAAAGGAGTGGCTTTAGAGATTTAATGCAAAATTATTCATCACGTAAATGAAATTAAATGGAGGAATGACCTGTTTTACCGTCATTTTACTTTTTAGCTTTAAATGTTTTAAGAATAGAACCTCAGTAATTTGACATTATCAAGACTTGGCAATTTTCACATATACGAGACCACACACACGCACACACACACACACACGCACACACACACGCACGTACACATGCCGGCACTTATGCACGCACGCACGTACACACGCACACACTCACACACACACATACACACACACACATACACATACACACACATACATACACACACTCACATACACACACACACACATACACATAAACACACACACACTCAGACACTCACTCACTCACACACACACACACACATATATATATATATCTTTGTCACTTCCTGACCCACACCAGGAGCATTTCATGGATTTTCTGTCCAGGTATTCAAGTGTGCGAGGTAAAGCTAACGAGCAGGCTGATAGATTAGCTGCTTCCGTACCTTTGTGTCATGGACTACTTTATAATACAGTGGATATGGTAAAGGATCTTTGGGATCATATGGACAGTGTAGTAAAACAAACAGAAAATACATACACTGAAAGGCTAATTTATTGTGAGATGTCCTAAAAGATATTTAACATTTAGGAGAAAACAGATGCGGACTGTAAAACAGGATGCAACCAGTGTTATCGGGATGTCAAAACTTTGTTAGCTACTGAAGAGGGAGACGAAGACCTAGGGGGAAATGCCCTGAGTGCAAAGATGTCAATTCTTGCTCAATTAATTAGTTAATGAATTAATTAAATTGTTAATTCACTTCCTTGATATACTGATTGAAGAACGATGGATAAATGCTGTTTTGGTACTTGCTTTTCTTGCCGTCTCGACCATAAACACATTGTCCCGTTGTATGTTTCTCTTTTGTAATCTTTCGGCGTTTTTCTTGGTCTACCACTTGACTAAGTACCCCCACTCTTCTGGCGTATGTTCACCTTGTATGGTATGGTATGGTGGTTGCATGACATTCTGTATAACTGAGTCAATTATTTTATTTAATGTCTTTTCACATAATTGGGAACTGGTTCTCTGCAGAATTGTTTTTCCTTAAGCTACTTCATTTCTGACTGTATCGCGTCTGGTCACTCCTGTCTCCTTTTCCTGACATCGAATTTCCAGGGTTATTACCTTTCCTTTGTGCTTTCTTGTGTGTGACCATGTGTGGCACTGGAAGCTTAGGGAGGGAATGATTATGATTTATACGAGGTGTTTTCCTGTGTGATCATGTCTGGCACTGGAAATACGATGGAATGATTATGATTTATATGAGATATTTTCCTGTGTGACCATGTCCAGTACTGGAAGCATACGGTGTAATGATTATGTTTTATATGAGATGTTTTCCCATGTGACAATGGGAATTATTTTAATTTATTCGAGATGGTTTCCTGTTGGACAATATCCGTTACTGGAAGCATACGGTGGAAAAGATTATGCTTTACATATGATTTTCTCCTATGTGACAATGTCCGGGACTGGAAGCATACGGTGTGAATGATAATGCTTTTTAAAATATGTTTTCCTGTATGACTATGTCCGGTACTAATCACGAGAGTCACCCAATCTTGTATGCGCGCGAGATTTCGTACCGGTTTCTATTCACGTCACACCAGTTCCCGTGGGCTGACCTATGTTCTATTGTTGTCAGGTTTTGCTTTTTTTGAAGACTTGAAGCATGACAACCACTGACCACAACCACAGGCATCAGGCGTGAGAATACAAAAAAAAACATCAATGATTGGATACTCACAAACCGTCTCGCCTTCGGCGTTTCCCTCTGCAGTATTTTTTCCTTGTAAACAGGCGCCTGCGACGCTTGATCTACTCACAGAAATAATACTCCTCCAAATAAAAGACAGTAGCGGAAAGAATGCACAATTGCGTTAGGAAGACAGTGTATCGACCTCATCGAACGAACCAAAGTCACTTTTGTCCCCGCTGTGTATAGACACCGCAGAAAGAAAAATCTCATTATACCCCTATAACATAGGATAGCCCTTGGGAACTGGCACGACATGAATGGCAGCCAGCACGAAATCTCCCGTACGAACGAGATGGCTGACTCTCGTGGTAAATACCCCATGTCCAGCACAAGAAACATGTGGTGGGAATGGTTATACTTTATATGATATGCTATACTGTGGGATCATTTCGGGCTCTCTAAGCATCTGCCGGTAATGATTATGCTCTGTATGAGATTTTATCCCGTGTGACCAAGTCAGGCTCCAGAAGCATGTGCCGGTAATGATTGTGCTCTGTATGAGATTGTATCCTGCGTGACCATGTCGGGCCCCGGAAGCATGTGCCGGTAATGATTATGATTTATATGAGATTTTATCCCATGTGACCATGTCGGGAATTGAAAGCATGTGGTGAAAAGATTATGCTCATGCCAGTACCACATGGCAATAATGACTTCCGGTCAAAATGGACGCTAGGCAGGGGCACTGTTTGGAGCCGAGGCAAATTTTTTGCTCCTTTCGGACGGTGGCCGATGCATTTTTCATCCATTTGTAGACTGGATATAGTTTCGTCGCCCAGCTTCTGAGTTGAATGCATGGCGTGACACTGTGAGTTGCGGTTTTTATTTGGAATGTTTTTTTCGACTGTGACCAAAGTGGTGGTGTAAATTGTAGATTCAGAAATGCGCGATGCCTGTTGTCGCAATGTTGGTGGTGACGTATGTGATTAAAATTGATCGCGTGGACAACTCTGATCTGTTGGTGACTTCTGCTACCATCAATGATGAACTGCATTTCTAATGTCAGACTGTTTGTGTTAGCACTTCGGATAGCTACCGTATGCTTTAATACGTGTGTATGCTAGATATGCTGAGACCGCAGTCTGTCAATCTTTTCACAAGGGTCTGTGATAAACATTCTGTGTGTTTTTCGTTGGCACAGGAGCGGAGCAAAGATGGGATGACCCGTTTGCAATGAAGCTTAAACTTAGACTACCATACCAGACCAGACTACCAGACATAGCAATAACTTACCAGTTCCGAAAGTGCCTGAATAATTTGCAGCTGGTTCTATTCATGAAGAACAAGGCATTGGTGCTCTACAACCTCAAGTAACACATAGTTTGAGCAAACAACATCCATTAAACCATACTCAATAACACTGTAAACTGAAATAATCTTGTAAGATATATGAATTTATACCGAAGAACAGTTCAAGGCTGTTGGGTTCTGGATTACAGCAGTAGAAAACGTCCTGACAGGAGATGTCATAATTTCTGTATGTAGGAATCGCGAGGCAATTGAAATACAGATGAGGCTTTCGAATACATTATCAGAAAGTTTCCAAAAATTAGTGAAACTAAATTAACAGAAAAAGACAAATTGAAAAAACTTCTTCGTGATTACGAGGTTTGCAAGTGGTGTATGGCAAACAGAAAGAACATGGCTCGAAGTAAAGTCAATGTTGGATAAATTTCTAGGAAACAACAGGTCTGATAATTACTGTGAAAATGTCTAAAATCTTCTAAAATATAAGTCTTCGTTGCAACATTGAAAATTTATTTGCTGGATTCTCACGTGGATGTCTACAAAAAAACTGCGCAGTGTGTCTGATTTAAGGATTGCTCCTTAAGAACCAACAGCACTCTGAAATAATAATGTTGAGGCGTCGGCTCGTATTGGTCTAAGGGATATCCCGTGGCCAAAATACGCTCAACTTGTTTCAGGAGTAGGGCAACTCAAGTTCTGGCGCTACAGAATATCTAATATTCCTAGGCACACTTGGCTGGACAACCCCACTACTATAAAAAGATAACCCCCAGGCTATGATAGTATACTACCACAGCCATGTTAACACAGATGAAGATTATTAATTGAACATACATGTACTTTAGACAGCTAAGAACAATAAATGAGTGACACTCCAGTCAATAGTGAAACCTAAAAAATACATGTAATCAATTCAGCATTAACATGATATATGACTTAAAGGAAGATAAAAAGCACTGGAATATTGCAAGATCAACACCGAAATTCTCTTGACGGACATTGAGGAATCTCTTAGAGGCAGCCTGACATCATCATCGTGATTTGGCGTGGACCTGCAAATATAGAACACGGCATGACCATAGAATTCACTACTTATCTGTTCCTATTCCAGGTTGAAGTCACTCAGGCTGGCCTTCTGAGAAAGTTCACTTCAATGGTTGATGTGGCAGACACAGTCACATATAGATCAAAATTTGAGATGAACAAGCTTCTGAAGAGGGTGTTCTGGACCGAGGGTGGTCTTGATGGACTGGAACAACAGCATTTCAGACACTGGAACCCAACACGCTCCTGGCGAAGGCACACTGGTTTGAATGTCAATGGCGCTGCCTGTAAGCAGATGCCTTCTCTTTGACTCCCACCTTGCTATTTGCCATAGTGATGGTTTGGTAGTGGGTACTTTTGTGGTTGGTGCTTTTGTAGTGGGCACTTTGGTGGTTGATGCCTTTCTAGTGGACACTTTTGTGGTTGGTGCCTTTCTAGACTGCTGATTCAATGCCTGGCCTCCAAGGGGATTTCATTCCTGTATCAGGAAGGCACTCAGAATTAGTAAACATCTCAGAGGTTACATGCTCAGCTCATGTATTTACCCTCCACCCCTGGCAATCACTCAGAGGACAGCTCTAGGATAATGAGACAGCAGAAGCCTCCAAATTTTTCTCTGTCTGTCAGTCAGGAACAGGGACAGGAGACAAGTACAACAGTGGCGACAGATAGATTCTCCTAAACAAAGACCATCAAATCTCCACACCCACCTCTGCACTTGTAGATATAAATCCCATCTCTCTCTCACATATATATTACACCATCCATCGTCTGCTCATCCCACACACCATGTTGTTCTAAAAAGAACCTTTGACTCAGAGCGCCTAGCTTCTGACGGCGGCCCCGTTACCTATGTCTGCTAGTCGACACAAACTCTTGTCTGGTTAGAGAATAATTAACTTGTTGGGTTTAATATCTTTATAATGGTGTGGGTTAGGTAAAGCACAAACTATTAGCCTTCGAAGGGAAAGGTTTGATTTTAGGGGCTTGACTGTTTGGACATCAAGAACAGTCTAGTTCTGTGTGGACACACAGCCGAATCTTCCCTCCCTGCAGCAGTGGCCAACTTTAATGAGACATATATCATGGTACTCGTAAAATATAATAAACTTACCCAAGCTTAGGAATCCTTCAAAGATTCAAACTGGTATTTTGAAAGCGCCAAAGTTTAATTAGAGAATTAAAACGTTTCCCGACACCTCAGAGGTCAGGCAAAAGAATGCCCGCCCCAGACTCCGCTTGGCGTCTCTAGAAAAGAAGTCCTGTATTCGTGCCGAAGGAGTAAAAAGGCTTACAGGAATTTATGAATAATATTCAAGAAATATTTATCCCACGGTTGCAAGTTTGAAAATGTAGACTTCTCAAAATAACTAGAGGGTAAAGAAATGTTTATTTCACCAGATAGAGGTATATATTATTATGAGGGACTATAAACCCCCCCCCCCCCCCGGACGGGTTTAAATTTGAAATGTGACGTGCCCGCTAGGGATGTCAGCGTCACGACTAGTCCACAGTGTAGGGTTGGTTGTTCACTCCACGACACAGTGACAGGCATGGTATCTGGTTTTACCAGGAAACTGCTGCTATGGAGACAAGGTATCAATGCAATTAGAGCCCCTTCAATGCTTACTGTTTACTGTTTTGTTGAAATATCAATTATTTGAGTAGGTAACCACAGTTTTCATAATGCTAAGGTAGAAACACCAGCTGTTCAGACCAGGGAATTAAACAAACATACATTGTTTGTATGCATAAATGCATACTTTACTTTAAAAACAATTCAGTGCCAATTGTTTTATGTCATTATGAGTTGATTTGAGTTGAGTCAAGAATTGACATCACAGCACTCAGGGCATTCCCACACGCCCTGAGCAGTTAGAGCAGAGTTCCAATACTAATCGTGCCTTCGTGGTCTCATTGTATGTCCGTCTTGCCTTTCCTCTTAGTGTAGTGTGCCGGTCGAACCCTCTGGTCACACCCAGGTTCATCATTCTCTCTAGCCCATTATAATCTAGTTTCTCTTCTGACTTCGTTACTTGCTCCCAAAGGGCTCTGACCACAACTTCCTTATCATGTATCAAATCACCACCCAGCGATGCAGACCCAGTCAATCTGTGTGCCTGTTTTTTCCCTACCACGCCGGCATAGCCTGGAGAAAAGATCCAAAGCTACGCTAACTACCCGTGAATTGGCAAGTGAAGCCTGCCACTCTGCTTGAAGCAATCTTGTCTTTACCTTTTCCAGCATGCTTTCAGAGTCTGTTAAAATTACGACATGTGTATGTATCTTGTTCTCTAGCCACCGGCCAGCTGCAGTGACCGCCTCCAACTCTATTCTCAATGCTAGATGTTGTAGTAGCATATGCAGGCCTATACTGCACTAAAGATTTTCTATTGGTTTTTGCTATGAAACCCCAGGCACTTCTCTTACCTCTCAATACAGAACCATCTGTGTAGATAATCAGGATCATGTGGGTGAGAATTGTCATGAATCAATTGTTGGACTTCCAACTCCGTAGCACCCGCTGGACACTCTCTGCACTCCTGGTCCCACGTGATCATGGTCCCACATAGGTTAGACTTTTCCTCTGGTACTCTGACCCACTCCATCCCTCGCCCAGTGTTTTTCAGCAAGCATACCTCTCTTATTGTGTCTTTTGCTTGTGCTATGCGTGATTTTACACTTTTCTGTCTCTGACGCTTAACTGTCTCCAAAGATTCATACAGAGGTTGTTATTTATCTGCAGCTAATCTGAGGTATGTTTTGACAATGATGATTCCCAGGTACCGCAGTCTGCTGTCTTTCTTGATGTCCCTGCCGTTTATTTTTAACTTTGGAACATCAGCTCTAACAATCACGTTGTCCAAAGAACACTGCAGGCTGGTTGCCTTTTCTGGGATGATTACAGCATGCATCCCTGTACACCAGTCGAACACCTTACCTACTGTCGTCTGTAACTCGAGAAATTCATCTGCGAATGTCAATATTTTACCAACTACAGGCGTTTCTAGTTCCACAATCTTGCTCGTAAGCACACTGAACAGCACAGGTGAAGATAATATTTGAAATCAGTATCATATTTGAAATCAGGAGCATGACTGCAGTCCAGAAGTGGACGAACAACCGGAACTTTACGCCAGAGTGTACAGCTGGTGAACACAAAGAAGAAGAAGAAGTATGTCAAAATCAATCGGAAATTATGATTAACTGAAGTCAAGAATGGATTGCAACACTAAACACTGACAGGTAATGCGGGTGTTCAAGGAAACGATCGTGCAGACTATTTTGCTGACACTGCGGTTGCTTTAATTGGCCCAGTACTGGACAGACGTGATGTTATCAATGCCATACGATGCACTTACTTTACCGAGGAGCACGCCAAAGGCCATGACTACGTTTCCCTATCTAGACTGATGGACATTGGGGTGTAGCCTGGAGCTGCAAGAAATGAACATTTTACTAAAGAAGACAAGACGGTTCATTAACCAGCACAGAACAGGCGTCATCAGTCTGTTTTACACTTGTGGAGCTTTTCATGAGGAGTTTGGATTACTTTTGGATCTGTCCAGAGTGACTGTGATGATAATCCTAATCACTAATCACTGGTTGAACTCCACCTTCTCTTCCAAGAACCATGTAATTATAAACGTTTGCTTGCTTCATAAACATAAACTATTCGTAGGTAACTATACTTTGGAAACTGTAAGCTTCATGTTTCGGTTACCTTATGTACTTTTGACAACTTTCCACTTTCTGCCTCGACCTTCTCCCCAGAAATGACATCGTCAGAATTTAAGTAACGCTTAACCATGTCAAGTAGAGATTATGTTGCTATAAATGTCTTTTACATAAGCTATCTGTCTGGCTGTTAGTACGATATGATCTAATTTAACATTCCTAAAGGAACTGTTGTACTGTTGCTATGCAAGCACATTTTGTACGCAAAGTTAATCTTAATAATACTGTTAGGGGGTCTGCCTGGCAACGTGTTCAAGTCGGTTGCCTTTCGCTATGGAGGGGGTGGGTTCGGTTCACGGTAGAGACTCATGGGGATTGTGGGCGGAGCTACAGAGTTCGTTCCTTGTACAAAACCCTTAGCAAGCGGCAAGCCCCTCTGCCTAAAAATACCGAGGCATACGGTATAAAACTCGGTGCCATGAAGGAGATCATGCAGTCTTTGACTGTAAAGCATACAAGCAATGCTGAATAATTTGAAAGCTGTAAGAGAAGTAGCGCTACTGCTGGAATCAGTTTAGTTACTCGATAAATCGCCCTTGCTGCACATCGAACCACTCAGTCAAATAGTGCTCGGATTCTCTCCTTTGTAAATTAATCAGTGTGTAGCAGCTGACTCCGTAAGTTATATCATCGTCATCATCATCATAAACCACTCATGTCGTTAAGCGGCGTAGGGAGCATTAGATTGCGATCCAGTGCACGCTTGCTGCCACTGGCTTTTGTCATTCCGTGAAGGCGTGAAGTCTCTTTAATGTTGTCGATCCATAGGTATCCCAGCCTTCCTCTTTCTCTTGTAGCTGATCTTCTGAGATGTACTGCTTATGGTGGTATTTGATTTTGCTTCATTCTAACGAGATGGCCAAACCACTTGATCTGCTGTTTTTCTACAAATCTAATACAAAGGTGTCATTCCCACAATTTGTCTGATGTGTTGTTATTCACTCAATTTTGGATGGTTAAGTTGGCTGCCTTTCTCTTCGCAGTAATGTGTTCGTTTATTAATTTTCTTTGTCCTCCCATTTATCTCTCAATGAGCAGTGGAGACGATTTTTAGACACAGTTTATTTTAACAATGCTCTGACCAGTAAAACGTGCAATTCTATTTTCCCCCCAGAATGTCATCATCATAATTATCATCATCATCATGTAATGCTGTTGTGCTTAGGGCCCCATTCCTTTCATCATGTGAAATCTTTTCAAAATCATCAATGCAATCTAATCTAGCACCTTCGGCTTCTCTAGGTAACTTTCGTCTCAGGGTTCGCTTGGATGTCTTTGTTACATCAATTCATTTTTTTAAGTGCTTGATCAGCGATTCTTTGCTGTTTTTTTTTTTTTTTTTTTGGCGGGAGGTGTGCTCATTATCTTGCCATATTTGGGAAGAAAAGCAGAAGGCATGGTACCAGGAAGGAGGGTCAGGTGCCCGCCAGCACGAACATGGGCACAGGGTATAAGTAGCTCCTTGAGTATGAAAGTGTATGAGGCGGAAGATCTGGGGATAGACTGAGTTTCTTTTAGGCAGACCGTAAAGAGAGCGATGCTCTGCAAAGGCCATACTACATGATGATGATGATCTTATCATATCCGTTTTCTTCTAACTGTTGATTCAAACTGTTGTTCATACAATTTTTCTATATCATAAGATCAGATTTTTGAATCGTGATCCTCTATAGACAGACAGACAGACAACACACAGACAGACAAACAGACACACGGACGGACGGACGGACGGACGGACGGACAGACAGACGGACGGACAGACAGACAGACAGACAGACAGAGGACAGACAGACGGACAGACAGACGGACAGACAGACAGACAGACAGACAGACAGACAGACAGACAGACAGACAGACAGACAGACAGACAGACAGACAGACAGACAGACAGACAGACAGACAGACAGACAGACAGACAGACAGACAGACAGACAGACAGACAGACAGCTGGAGGATTAAGAGACACATGCGCATAAATCATGAAGGTGTTGCCAAGTTTCCACATCACCAAAGTGATAAATAGGGTCTTGCATGGTTTCGAAGCATGGTGTCCGTCTCGGGTGCTAAAGGTTCCGTGTTCAATCCCCGGTAAGGGCTGGGATTTTGTCACGCATACTTTGACTTCTAGTAATTCGCCGTGGTCTCTGGGTTGTTAGATTGGGCGCCCGTGTGCATTGTTGCGCACGTAATAATTCATTGGAAGTTAAAAATCGTAAAGAGTAGTCTAATGGAGCTGCCGTTGAAAATGTACCAAATGTATTTCAGGATCCTAGCCGGTAATACAGAGCGTGTGCACTATGCTGAGCTTCTTAGGACTCAGACTTGAGCTAGAAGAAGAACTGAGCACTAATGGGTTACATCCGTGTGCCGTGATGTTGATTTTTCTTTAGATGTAAATCTAACCATGCGAATGGTTCAAAACCTCAAAAAGCAACATAAATAGTATCGGGAAGCTTTTACCCTGTCTGACGCACAAGTAACGAATATATTAAGATTCAAAAAATAATGTCGTACTTCCCAAAGTTCCTATCTTCTTACAGTTATCATCGAAATCACATTTGGACGAACTGAAGATAGGTTGAGAGCTGAGTGTCTGAGAAGAAAGAATACTGAATAGATGTGATGGCAACAAAGGTCATGATACCGGTTGCTCTAATTGTGGAAAAGTGTTCTGAACCCCGGCGGGTCTTGCAAGTCACACTCGCCATGGCCGTAGCTTGCAATTTTCATGCCTGTCTATTGCACAATAACGAATTATCGTCTAGAAACACGGAAAGCTGCCTACAGCAAACTAGAGCTGCTAGGTAAACATAGCCTTAAACGCTTACCAGCAAATGTCATGGAAAGTAAAGGCAAGTAGCTTGATTTTGACCAAATTATCTACAGACTGGCAACCGTTCTAAAACAATATGGGTCTATCATCATATGCCTGAAGTTGGATAAACAGGATTTAGTCATGTCATATCAAATTATTCACCTATTGTGACATGCTGGTAGATTACAGAATTAATAATAAGTGTGTATTTTGTTGGCCTTGGTAAAACATAGATGTTTATATTCGTCCTAAGCCACAAAATGTGTGGGTTGAAATCCTCGGTGCGGATAATATATTTGCCTTTATGATTACTTCTTGCAGCAGGGAGGCGAAATAATTTATAGGAGCCCTAAGATCTTAGGTGAAGCTAATGAGTCATTCTCCCTTTTTCCATGTACTCTCTGTTGTTGAAAGATAGAGCCCTAAGTGGCAAAACTTAATACAGGAAGTCAACTATTTCCTCTTTAAATATAATCCCCCCCCCCCCCACCCACACCCCCCCCCCCACACTATATTTTTCTCAATTGAAACATACTTTCTTTTTCAGCCACGTCTGCGGTAGTTCCATGTGGTTCATGTCTGACAATGGAACCCACATAGATACAGACGCCGATTGGCTGCCAACTCTAGTGTGTACGAATGGAGAGGTTTGTCAGTCTACACTCTGCTTTTAATTTTTCTTAAAGAATTGTGTCATTGTAAGACTGGACACCTCATCTCGTAGAAAACTTTAGAATGTAAATCTAACCATGCGAATGGAAAAGATAAAGAAGAAAAAGAAGAAGAAGAAGAAGAAGAAGAGAAGAAGAAGAAGAGAAGAAGAAAAAGAAGAAGAAGAAGAAGAAGAAGAAGAAGAAGAAGAAGAAAGAGAAGAAGAAAAGAAGAAGAAGAAGAGAAAGAAGAATAATCAAAGAAGAAGAAGAGAAGAAGAGAGAAGAAGGAGAAGAAGAAGAAGAAGAAGAAGAAGAAGAAGAAGAAGAAGAAGCAGAAGCAGAAGAAGAAGAAGATTAGGAAAAGGATGATTATGATTATGATGATGATGATGATTATGATGATGATGATGATGACGACGATGATAATAATCAAAAAGAGGAAGCGAAATAATAAAATAAAGAGACAGAAGCACATGATGATGATGATGAAAAGGAGAATCAACTTCAGCAGCAGAAGGAATCAAGAGGAAAGGAGGTGAGGATGGGGGGGGGGGGGGGGGAGAAAAATTAGTATTTTTGTAAAAGTCTTAAAACAGCTTCTCTAGTACAGGTCCTCTCTGCTTGGTACTACGACAGTTTGTGTAGCCTTCTCTAATATGCTGCAATCACAGACACTGTTTTTGGTCGCCTGACTCTCTCCGGGCTCAAAGTTCTGCATGCAAAGTCAATTCTCAAAGTACAGTAGCTACAGAAAAAAGCACTTCCTGCATGGAGTCTTAGGTTAGTGGTTCTCATCTTGGGATTGGCGACCGATTTTTTAATCAAACGACGCTTTCACAGGGGTCGCCTAAGACCATCGGAGAACATATATTCATTGAAGTTATGAAGTAGTAACGAAAATAATTGTATGTCTGTGGATCGCCACAGCATGAGGAACTGTATTAAAGGGTCGCTGCATTAGGAAGGTTGAGCATCACTGTCCTAGGTGGAGCTACAGGCTACAGACTGCAGAGAAAAAGGTCTTGTATGACGCAAGCTGACACAATTTGGACTAGTACAGGACTGGGTCAAAGTGTCCATGCAAGAATCAGACGTGTGAATGGTTCATATCACAATAGGCCGTGAGGACGTGGGCTGGCTACAGAATGAAAAGTTAAACAAATGATTCATGACAAGTCCCTCCTAAGTAATGACTGACTGACTTTCTACCCCACCAGGACATCACACAAGCGATAAACACCAGATGACACAAAGTGCCACAATGCGGATGAGGATCACCGTGGAGAGGTCCCAGAAACCGCGTTCAGACAATTGGCCATATTGATGGCCTGCCTATATTGCGGCCCCTGGCAAAAGCCAGAGTGGGGCTTCAAATAACAAAAAATTACGTCCTAAGAAGGACGTAAGGAATAATATCTCCTATGTGATGTGATTTTTTAAACAGGTGTCTTTGTGTTGTGGGGCAGACGCAGTGCTTAGGGGTTCATGGCAAAAGCGAATAGACGTTTCTAAGTGAAACAAAATCTGATTCCACAACGTCTAGTTTGAAAATAGAGGAGGCAGCCACTTCTGTTGACTTGAGAACAGCTGTACGTACTTGTCATAATTGTAACTGACTAACAGAACATGTTGAGAAAGGCGGAGAAAGGCATGCTCCGTGCAGGGTGGCAATCGTCGCATCAGAGGTGCAGGGTAGTTATCGTTCTTTGGATTTTTTCTCAAAGTTATGCGAGTGTGTTGGGATCTAACAGGCAGATAGACTAGCGAGTTCTGCATCACGTGGTTGTGAACTTATGTATTACAAGATAGATATTGTAAGGGTCTTTAGGGAGAGTGAACAATAGCGAGGCAAACATAGATCATTACGGTCTATGAGAAGGAAGCTGCTTTTATGATCACATTAAATTCAAGAAGTAAATTCAATTTACAAATTAAGAAATATTTTGCAATAAAAATAATAATGACCTTAATGCAACTGAAAATAAGAAAAATATTAGATGATACAATACTTAGACTTAAATTTTTGCTTTTTTTTCCTCTTTTGATTTCTTGAAAGGGAAATTGTTAATGTCTCCAGATGATATGCTAATCAGCTTTTCCCTATCTCTACACGTTGCGATCTGCAGACAAGCTTGCATCGAATGGTTGATCTCAATATGCATATTATCTCTATAATTATACAAAATTATTTGTTCTCCTGAACAATTTGTTCCTTTCAGACAAAAATCTGAACAAATTATTGTTTCACCTTTGGATTGTTAGGCCTATGGTCATAGGTATGCTTAACAATTTTTGTGCCGTCTTCACAAAGAAGGTCAGCTGTCTATGGGATTGTTATCTGGTGAGGCTCTAATCCTTTCCACGATACAACACAAGCATTCTTTTCCGAAACACATGAAGACGATCTTTTTTTTTAAAAATAAACTCTCCGCCCAGGAAACCCAACCCTGGTACGCGATCAAGGTCAGGACATTATTAAATGCACACACTAAACTCTAAGCCACACAGACATACGGTAGGTTATTTCAAACTTAGTTGCGTATCTTTTACAGGACGTTGCAGAACCAACCCCAGCATTTATTGGCTGTCTGTGGCTTAGGCGTTGCCAGTGTGATTCGTAATTATGTGGTGCCGGGTTCGATCTCAGCTGCGTGTGATTTGGCGACAGACAGCGTCACATTCCTTTCAGCCGGGTATCTAGAGCCGACCGTCGAGGGCAATAGCAAACTATTGAACGTAAAATAGCCTAGTGAAATTACAGTTGGCTACAAAGGGCTGGGATTGATTCCACAATAGTGGATACGAAACTAACATTTTTTCGTGTGTGGATGATTTTACTGAACACTTATACGTTCAGTAGTTTGCTATTGCTACCAAACCAATTGTTTCATCCCTCCCTATACCACTATGAAACTAACGCAAAGCGGTCTACTGCCAGACAGTAGCATGGAAAGGGGGTTCGGGCAACCCCAGATGTTGTCACTAAGAGTGGGAAAGGGGTGACACAATGGCTAAAGTATGCATTTTAAAATTATATTGTGTAGGTAGGAGCTGGGTAAGTTAGAAGAGGTGTGACAGTAAGCTTTCCCTACCGGGTACATATAACCTTGCTACGCCCCTGCTGCCAAATCACCCACAGTTGAATCGAATGGGTATCTCTGAATTATAAAGCTATAAAACTCCAAAGCCACAGACGCTGAGGCTGGTATTTTGAAGACAAATAAAAGCTAGAATTCTGTCGAGGGAACTGGAACTTCATAGGCGAGCAAGTCGCCCATTGGTTGGCCAGTAAACGACTTCGTCGACGGTGATGGCAGTATTTGGATCTGTCTCCTTTGATCATATCAACACTGCAAGAGTCTTTTTCAGGGCTACTTGGTGGCGAGCGATGTTAGGCCACTTTATGTGGCGCAAATAATCTAAGTCACAATTATACCCAAATCTCCGCCCCCCCCCCCCCCTTTTTTCTGCTTTTCTTCGAGGACGCTGGTTGAACGTGACGATGTTTCCCCCGCCAAACAAGGTAAGGCAAGAAAAACCGGAAACTTTTCTGGCAGGTTGCGATGTAAGCAACGGTTTACAACAGTGATTTCCAAACTGTGCACCGCGGCGCCCCGGGGAGCCGCGAACCCTTCGCAGGAGCTCAGCGAATTATTGTAAAAGCTTCATAATTAATTTAACTAAGACACGACTAGTCACACTTTTACTTAGGTTAGGGCGCCGTGGAAAAAATTTGTAATTGAAAAAAAAAAGGCGCCGCGACCAAGAAAAGTTTGGGAAACACTGGTCTACAAAGTACCTGATGCACCATGATGATGATGTATGTTTATGTTTGCCGTCAAGTGAAAAATGCCGGAACGTATTCAGTGGGCAAACAAACAAGAGGTTTATGTCATTGTGACGGAATAAACCAAGGCTTTTCTGTTTCATACGTGATGGATCTGTCGTTGTAAACTCTTTGTGTACAAAGCAACTATACTCCGGTCCAAAAGTCGTGCCGGAAACTAACATCTCGAAAACTCAAACAAGGTCCGACAATTATAGCCAAGATAAAAAATACCATCTATAAAGCAAAGCATGGAATCTAAAGAGGCAACATTTATCTATGATCTGGCAACTTTTCATCGCCGCTCGATAAGCAGACAACAAACAAGCCGCCATATTGTTGACGAAGTCAGAGGTGCATTGTTACCTAATCAGCACGGAGCAAAAAGCTAACATTAAATTCTTTTCAAAACTCAGAAAAGCTTAATTGAAACAGTTCAATGGATGCAACAAGTTTATGAGGATAGTTGTTTATCTCGCGCACAAATTTTCAGGTGGTATTCACAATTCAAAAGTGGTGTGGAAATGATTACTAATTCACCTATACATAGACGCCAAATTTATGTCCGTAATGATGAACTCATTGCAAAAGTCAGAGAACGGATACAAAAAGATTATTGTTTTACTGTTACGATGATAGCAGATGAATCTGGTGGTAATAGAGAGACCATTCATAACATTTTAGTGCAAGATTAGGACATGAAAAATGTTGCTTGCCTGTTTGTACCACATTCGTTGTCTGATGACCAAAAATATATCAGGGGGTTGAGTACCTAGGAGACATCATCAAAACAAAAATTTTTGGACCAATAACAAGTGTGTGTTCTCAGCCTTGCACCCTTTTTCCCAGGTTTGTCTCCCTGTGATTATTTTCTCTTCCCAAAATTAAAGTTTCGATCGAAAGGATGCTGTTTTTTTTAAAAACGATTTTGATGACACCCGAAGGGCCGTAACATGGACTTTAAGGGTCATAACAACAGAAGAACTACAGAGGTCGTTCCAGTGTTTGTTAGATCGTGCCACTTGCTGTATTAATGCACAAGGGGCTTAACTTAAATTTAAAAAAAAAAGGTTATGTCTTCAACTGTTGCTTATTTTAATTTTTATGGAATTAGTCTCATTACCCTAATTGTCTGACCTTGTATATATATATTATATATAGATATTATATATATATATATATATATATATATATATATATAATATATATATATACGAGTGTGTGTGTGCGTGAGAGTGTGTGTGATTTTATGTGTTTATTATATCTATATGAATAATTATATTATGTACTCTCACATTCGCCGTGTTGTTAACTTTGCTCTTTCTGTCCTGTGGTCTTTTTCTTATTGTTTAAAAAAAGAAACAAATTTTCACCGGTGAATGAAACGACACAATCCGCAAAATGAACTAAAATACTTCACAGCGTGAGGCAACCAGCTTTACCAATTAATAACCATCGAGACTTTCGCAGACCCCAAACATAGCAGAGTAATCTCTGTTTCTCCTGTAGTACTTGTGAGGTCAGTGTTACGTGTGCATTTTCATGGTTGTACGTCCTGTATCTTGTGTATGACTGCTATCTTGACATCAACACAGTAATATGGGCGGCTGCTGCACAAGTCCCTTATGGATGGCGTGCATCCCCCAGGCAAGGTAAATCAGCCTACCAGGCTGCAGAGGCAGAGAAACAGAGGCAGAATAGAAATAACCGTTTCGCTAATCCCATACTTACTGCAGATTCCACCTGTTGTCTGCACTGCTCAAGAACTTTCCGGGCTCACTTTGGACTAATCAGCCACCTTCGTACCCATAATAAATGATCATTACTACTTTGTAGGAAACGTGGTCTTCATCACTTGTGATAGACGAACAACAACATACCCAAGACAAAGGACGCACAACCCTGTTGATGGTCACGTTGCGCAGTGCAATGTATGGTACATTTTGCTGTAATCCATCAGGTGCATTATTTAATATATTACATTTAGAAATGTAAAACGAATTGTCCTCACAGCAAAGTCCACTCCTACAACAACTATATGTTTATATAACTTTAAAGCATTGAATCTAACGAGATACAGTAAAATATATCAGACAATATTTTGCGAAATTGTATCTGTCTGTGTTTACATTATTTATACCCACAAGGTTGCCCGGCTCTCTAGCGTAGTTGGCTAAACCTGATTGCGCAGTGAGCGGGTGAGGAACTCCTTGTGGTCTGGGTTCACTCCTGGGGGTATGCAGAAAAGCCACATTTTCTCCTAGATTTACGGTATTTACAATAGAATCAAGGCTGAAAGGTTGCGATATCCATAACACCGAGCCTAAGGGTTAACAACTCATGGCTTCTGAATACTAAAACAAGCAAAACAAACATACCCACAAGGTAAACATAAGTTAGAAGTTAACTATTTTTTTTTGGCGCCTATTTTCGTTTCAGGTGAGTCGCCTTAATTATTCTTCGGCCAGCTGGAATGTAGTTATCGGTCAACAAGATCTTCCCCTGGACGGGGAGGTCTGGTGGTACACTAAACCGACCCACTGCAGCGAGGATCCCATATATTCTCAGTTTGTTGACGGGTCACAAGCCGCTGGTTCTTTGTCTAAGGTAAGCTTTTCTCCCAGGATATCCTTATATATATATATATATATATATATATATAATATATATATATATATATATATATATATATATATATATATATATATATATTTCAATCGTTACTTTCAGTCAAGATAGGCAGGGTCACTGTAATCGTGGCATGTTTTGCGTCTAGCCGTTGCATTTTCTCTATATGCAGGTCAAAATGATATGGTCCCTTCGCCTATCTTCTGAGCTGAGTGCATGGCACAACACTGAGGGCTGCGGATTTCATTTTGAATGCTTTTCGACTGTTCCCTAAGTGGTTTGCGCTGTGAACTGCAGAATCAAAAATGCGAAGTGGCATGTTGCCACAAAATTGGTGGTGCTGTCGGCAATTAAATGCCTGCGCAATTACTGAATTCGTACAACTGCTGCTTCAATCGACGATGAACTGCATTTCTAGTGTCAGATTGTTTGTATTGGCATTTCTAGCGGCTGCCTTAAGCATTTAATGCCTTTGTGTTCTATTGACTTTGCTGAGACTGCAGTCAGGTAAATTTTTTTTCCACAAGGGAACGTGATGGACAATATTTGTGCTTTTTCTTAGCACAGGAACGGAGCAGCTGTATGGTGACCCGTTTGCTATGAAGCTAGAACTGCGATTACCTAACGACTTGACACCAACGTGGTGGTGTGAATTGTAGATTCAGAAAATGGTGCGATGCCTGTCGTCGCAATGTTGGTGGTGCCCGTATGTGATTACAATTGATCGCATGGGCGACTGCTGAATCTGTTGTTGACTTCTGCTACCATCAACGATGAACTGCATTTCTAATGTCGGACTGTTTGTGTTAGCACTACCGTATGCCTTAATGCGTGTGTATGCTAGATAAGCTGAGACAGCAGTCTGTAAATCTTTCCACAAGGGACTGTGATAAACATTCTGTCTGTTTTTCGTAAGCACGGGAGCGGAGCAAAGATGGGGTGACCCGTTTGATATGAAGCTGAAACTAAGACTACCAGACCAGACTTGACATTATCTTTAATAAATCTCAAAGTGTTTTTCACGGTTCGACCGAATATTTCGGAAATTTTGCCCCAACAATTACAACCTTTGCTGTTAATGCTGTATGTTGCTGTCGATTTGAGCTATTTCTTTTTTTCCAGGTTTCGTTTTCGGCAGTGGATTTTTTTTTTTTTTTAAAGATTTCTCATAGCAATCGGACAATGGTATGAGAATCGCACGTTAACTCTTTGAGTCCCAGGGGGTTTAGCATCACAGGCCCAGGGGGTATTGAAGAAATTAATAAAATCGGCGCATCATGCGTTCATTGGGCTTCTAGGTAGGAACCTATGAACGTATGATGCGTTCCTTGGGACTCAAAGAGTTAAGCGAGTGGGACCTTACCGCGTAATATCTCAAAGGCAGTCCAGGGGAAGATCTTGTTGACCGATAACTACATTCCAGCTGGCCGAAGACAACATATATTTTTTTTTAATTTATGTACCTTTTTTTTAGGATAACTTTGACATTTACAAGGTGAAAAGCTATAAGGTTGATTAGTTTCTGTTTTGTTCATGTTTGTTAATAGATATATATTGACACACACACACACACACACACACACACACACACACAATAATATATATATATATATATATATATATATATATATATATATATATATATATATATACATGTATAAAATGTGTCCCCATAAAAGGCACACGGATAACATCAGATGAAAGAGGTATTACTGAGATAAGAAACAGAATAGGACAGGCAAAAACTGCATTATATAAAATTAAGAACATCTTATGCAGTATATCTTTGTCATTGAGGGTTAGGAAAAGAATTCTTGCTTGCTATATACATCCAGTTTTCACATATGGCTGTGAGCCCTGGACAATCGGTAGGCAGACCAAACAATTTTTTTGAGGCCTCAGCGATGTGATTTTACAGAAGAATGCATAAAATACCTTGGACAGCCAAAACGAGCAACTAAGAGGTTTTGAAAGAGGCGGGACCCCGAAAACAACGCATCACAGACATCATTAGGAGACAGTCATCATTTTTCAACCATTTTATAAGAAGAGGGAAAAATTGAACATGTTGTGACCGCCGGAAAGATCTGTGGAAAGAGGGATAGATGAAGACAACAAGAGAAGATTCTTGACAGTCTTGTTGCATGGCATTGAGGTGTGTCAGTACACGAACTAACGCATGCTGCAGGATTTTGCAGACTGCAGAGAGGCATGATCGCCCATGCTAGTTGGTAAGGCACCTGATGACGATCATGTGAGTGATGGGTCCATAAAGAATACTTAGTACATTTTTGGGAGACACCCTGATACACACAGGCACACGCATACACACAAACACACACACACACACACACAAACACATATACACACACACACACACACACCACATTGAGAGTCATATTTTAAGTCTCCACCAAGGCGAAATTGTAACAAATGTCTTGACCTCCATACCCACCAAGCCTAAACGTGGATGACAGAAAGTAATCTAGGGTCTGAAAGAGGCTTATGTTGATCACAGAATGTGCAGATGTGTAGAACAATGTGAGGCCAGCATCAAATACCCACATGCCTCAAGATTAGAGACAAATCTTTTACTTTTGTGTTCTTTAAATGACCATTACCTGATTAAAAGAGCAGCTGCTGCAGTATTTAAAGTGCTGGGATTTCACACAGGATACCCTGGTGTGATCATCGGTAAGGGATGGGGATTGTTTTCTGTCAGCGTCAAAAATAAAAATCGATAGCTGCAAAGTTCGTGGCGAGTACACAAGCTATGTGGCCTCGAATTCCCAGGCTTACGTTGATCTTCACACCACGTCTCTCTAACGATAAAAGGGTAGATAAGGCAATATAAGTACCTCTTTTTATCTGATAAACGTATAGATCTGTATTTGCTGGTCTCTTTCAGCACTTCTTTCTCTTTATCGTCTTCTGTTCTTTATTCTCCCTTTGAAACAAAAAGAGTAGCTAAATTTCTTTACATCGCGTTGGGGCTTCGTGGTCTCGAGGCATGGTGTCCGCCTCAAGTGCTAGAGGTTCTGGGTTCAATCCCTGCTACGGGATGGGATTTTTTTCACGTGGACTTGGATTTATAGTTCTGGTCTTTGCTTTGTGAGATCGGACGCCCGTGTGCATTGTTGCGCACGTAAAATATCCCTTGGCAGTTGGAAATCGAAAAGAGTAGCCTAACGGGCTAAAATTTGGAGTTAAAAATCGAAAGTATTTCAGGATCGTCGCTGATGCTACTGAGCCTGTGCACTGTGCTGAGCTTCTTTGGACTTAGGTTAGAAAAAGAACAGAGCACTTATAGGTTACTATTCGTGTGCCATGATGTTGATCTGTTCTTCAAACCTCAATCCTTGCATTGTGTGTAGATGTGACACATTTCCTCTCCATATTTTACTTCACTGTCTAACCGCCTTAACCTGTGTTTACAACTGCATATTTATTACTGGCAGCTGATGACACTTGCCAAGATGTCAGAACTGAGGGCCAACATGAGGGACAGAGGCTACTCCTTTGTCTTGCAGAATCAAAAGATTTACAACAACGAACTGTTATCCGCCCAAAGCATTAATCACATAAGTCTGCGCTACACTCAAGAATCTGTCAAGGTAAATTATCGGATCTTGTATTTTTTTTTTTTTTTTTTATTCATTCGTTGCTCAAAACAAACAAAGCAAGAAAACAAAATTGATCGATTGAGTGACGTACGACCCCACCAGGAGATGACACCGAGCGATAAACACCCGATGACACAAAGTGCCACCATTCAGATGAGGATCGCCCGAGAACAGGTCCCATAAACCTGTTTCAACCCACAGTTTGGGTTATATTAAAGCGCCTCGCAACAGACAGCGTGTGGTTTTAAAACAATAAAATTTAGCGTTTAACACTAGGACGCAAGCATAATTATGAAGCAAAAAAAAAAAAAAACCTGCAGTAAAGGCATTTAGAGAGCGAGCTCAAATATTATTATATTGCAAAATGACTTTTTGAGTACCTTTGTGACTGGGTATTTACAACAGTCATAATGTCTGCATATTTATACGTTCAGTGTATATTTGATCGGTAAATTTTGTCAAAGGAAGAAGATAGTGATGGCTTTGACACGTTTGCAGTATACCTTATTTTGGTTTGGTAGCTACACTCTCAGATAAACGGCAGCTGGACAAGAAGACCTAGGCGACCAAAGGAAACTTGGAGGACAATAGAAAAGAAATGACGGAGCGCTTATGGAATGTCCCGTGCCCTGTGAATTCATTTGTGTGCCTCCACCTATGTTGATTTTATTAACTCTTACTAATGTGCACGACGAGATACAGCGAAACATGCCAGGAAATGAATATTATATTTTCACCTTTCCGTCTTTCAAGATGATAGTGTTAAATTGTGCTATAAAGAGGCTTGGGACTCACAGCCCACGGCGATGGCGAGTGTGACTAGCAGGACACGTACGCGTTTACGAAAAAAAAGTCTTTCACTTTATAGCCATACTTTCTGAAATCATTTCTATCTTGATTTTTACCCCCTTCCTAACGGCCACCCCCACACCACAAAGTGGCCTTCTCCCCCTCCCCCCCCCCCTTCCACAACGAGTCCACTTCAGTACCTGTATCATTCATGTCCTGTTTGCACACATCTTTATATTGTAGTAGAGGTTGGCCTCATCATACTCTAGCCATCTAATTCACTATAGAGGATGTTCTCAGGGACTCTGCCATCATCCATTCTCTGAGTGTGACCCAACTACCTGAGTGAATAAATGAATCAAGAGTTCACATCGCTGCACTCGGGACATTCCTTCATGTGCTCCATCTTCTTATTCAGTAGACACTAAAGAATATTTGTCTGCCTTTCTAACCCCCAAGGGAGTAAAAGGCCTCAACCAGCTGACGATAAGTCGTTCTATCCTTCGCTATCGCATGCAACTTTTCCCATGTCCTTTCGTCTTTTTTAATTTCACTCTCTAGCTCCGTTCTCCTTGTTTTTTTTTTTTTTTTATCTTGCTTTATTTTTCGTATGCCCCTGAGGGTTCCAGTGAAAAGACGTTCTAGTTATCTCAACGTGTCCTATCCAACGCCAGCATCTTTTATTCACCTCTTAGTCTACTGGAACTTGTTTTGTTCTTTCTCAAAGCTCTACATTAGTGATTCTATTACACCATTTAATTCCCTCTGTTATGCACAGGTACCAGTTAATGAATGTTTGTAGTTTATTTGTAACTTCCTTAGTTGATCTCCAGGTTTCCGCTCCATACAACAGTACTAATTTAACATTATAATTTAAAATTGTTAGTATAATGGAGAGTCTTTCATGAGGTAAAGCTAATAAATACATATGAAATAAAAGCATGTTTGTGACAGGGATGTTCTTTGTCGCGTCTCCTATTTTATTTTATTTTTTATTTTTTTTGGGCAATAAATTAGATTAAGAAAACAGCAAATGCTAATACCTAGAATGGAAATGACAGGACCCTACAAAACAGCTGGACGATCTGGACCGCTGATAATATTTATCTAAAAATGAAAAACATGTCAGGCAATGAATCTTGCAACGCATTGATTGTGTCCGTATTATTTAATATACGTTAACCGGTTAAACAACGCATAATATTTTTTCAAATATAAACTATAGTTCAATGATGACCCCTACTACTCGTGGCTTGCTGTGTGGTCAACCAATGGACGCAGAGATGTGTCCAGGTGGTTCTTGGAGAACACAACCTTGCACAGACACAACAACGACTTCGTATCCTTGGATTGGTATGGGGATGAATGCTGGCGGAAAGTGTTTTCAGCGGACAACTTTGGCTTCGCTGTCTATGGGTCTTTGAATGAACTGATTCAAATGATCAAACTGGGCCACAGAGTAAGTATAATCTATGTCATTCTCCAACTCCCGTGCATCTCTGTCTGTGTTTTCCTCCTGTACTTGTCTTCTTCTCATTATTAGTATAAACGTTAGTTGCGTATCCTTTAGAGGGCGTTGTGGAACCAACCCAAGCATTATTTGTATGTTGGTTTTACTAGACAATTTTACCTTCGACTATCCATAGTATTATCAGAATCAAAGCAAGGCAGTCTACTACCAAATCGTCGCCGCTGAAGTCAAACTGAGTACCTCAGAATTACGAAACGTGTTTCGCAACACATAGGCCACAGTCTCAAACCATCAGTACACAGTTATGTCCCCCCATATTCCAATTTGCTTTACTACCTGCATTTATCTTGTCTCATCTGCTCATGTGTCTATATAAATTACTTTTATGAATGTATGTGCCTCGGCATTTACGTCCATCTGTAGCTTTGTTGTGTGTGGAATCTTTTAATGAGCTTATGCACATTCTTAAATAAGGACAACGAGACATTAACATACATGCTTGGATATGACTACTTAGCTCCCTCGCAAATTTACTGGGGGAGGGGGAATTGCCCCTTCGCTAAAGCTTTTGGTTGTGAAAAGAATGGTTGAGGGGGGGGGGGGGTTTGGCAAGGTGCCTGAAATCAGCCAAGTACAGGCGTCACTTTTTGTAGACTTGGTCGCTGATTGAGAGGTTAAAATAGGCAGCATATAACAATACCTCATGGTAAAAGATGGAATCGCTGCCCTTTGACATCAATTACACGTTAAATAAGTAAGATGTACAAGAAAGATAATACAGTGTCAAATTTTAGAGCCGCCGACACACAGAAAACATTGGATGGCTCAGCAATCTTTCAGATTGTCTGAGGGAAAGGAGTGGTTGTGGGGAAAGGGGGAGGTGTTTTATTGTCGAATAACACTAGGGGGTGTTGTAAACAATTGTGGTTGAGAGAAGGCAGGGTGTGGGGACAAAAAGGGGTGGAGGGCTGCGGGTAAAGGCGGTGGTCTCACGTTACCTAAGCCTTCAAGTTCTAGTACCCATGCTTCTATAAATGGTGTGTGTGTTGTTAAGGGGTGTTGGTGACCCCTTCGTCCCCTTACTAATGTTTGTATTAAGCGTAAGACATAGACCAAGACTGACTTCATTTTTATTCTCAGAAAATAAATTGTTAAACCATGACAAAGCAGATTTTAATGATTTGGATGGATATTATCGTAATATTTGATTTCATATTATTCAGTATAAGTTGTTACAGAAAGTATAATATCAGTACACTATGCTTCGTTCCCAATATTGACCACCTCTGTCTATTGATCAGTGTGCTACTTACTGTCTTTGCGTGATCTTTTATTGATGCTAGATCTATCAGCCTAAAATGGTTTCACATCATTTACCTGTATTTTCATTTCTCAGTCTTTTATAATATGCAGTGCGAGCATTTCCTTTGTTTTGCTTGTATCGTATAAATAGTTTCATTTTAGTTTTGTTGAAAGTACATGGTATTCCACAATTTGTATTTTTCATAATTACTACACGGCCTTTATAAGGGCGTATAGCCATAAAAAAGCCCGTTTATTTGATGTTATTAACCTCGCCAGAACTTTTAGATTAAGTTCTCTATGATATTTTAGGTGAGAATGCACTTTGACGGAGTCACACTCAAAGCTAATGGCATCCGTGTAGTGGATGGTCTGGTGGTTGCTCAGACTATCGAAGAGTACGCTAGAAGAGGAACATACCCAAACTACGACGCTCCTTTCTTTGACAACAAAGCTAAAGCAGTGTACAGACTGGTACACTCAACAGGAATGGTAAGTTGAGCTGAGTCAAGAATTGACATCAAGTCACTCGGGGCATTCCCATGCGTGCTCTGTTCTCATCTTCAGCAGCCAGCGCAGAGTTCCATTACTGATGGTACCGGTCACAATTTCGTTATATGTCCGTCTTGCCTTTCCTCTGAGTATAATAAGCCGGCCAGACCCTCTGGTTACACCCAGGTGCCTCATTCTCTACAGACCATAATAATCTTGTTTCTCTACTTTGCTTATGCTCAAAGGACCTTGACCACATCTGTCTTGTCATGTATCAATTCACCACCCAGTGGTGCAGATCCGGAAATGGTAAGCAAACTGCGTGTTGTGTTATACCGATACAGAATAACTGTTGACAATATCTATAACAAACGGTATTCCTTATGCTCTCCTCTCCACCCCCCCCCCCCCCCCCCACCCCTCCCTCATCTATATTTTTGCAATCGGATACTCGGTTAGGAATTGGAGCAAATGCCAATATCAATCGCGTCCTTTTATATCAGATTGCACATTGTATAATTCTACTCTTTTGCCGTTAACGTTACAGAGGAATCGTGATTG
>CAJHNH020002465.1:60929-65929 GCA_905116865.2 Candidula unifasciata | reverse complement strand
TCCGTGTAATATTTGCTAATATCACTCACTGGGTGCCCTAAGTCTATGAATAAACTGGATATATACGCATACACATGTGTGTGTATATATATATATATATATATATATATATATATATATATATATATATATATATATACCTAGCCTAAAATGGTGGCCAGAATGTATTTCCTAGGGAAGTAAAGACTGCCGGCTTTATGCTGACCACATTACCCACCTAATGCCTATTGGTCTGTAAAAACATTGGTGCTTTTCCCATATGCCCGGTGCACCTAAAGGCGTGAAAAGGGATTTCTACATTACCTTTTTTTTTACTACACACACACAAACACATTTATATATATCTATATATATATATATACATGTTTAATGAATATAACACAGTCGGTATGTTGTAAAAACAAACCCAGTCTGAGTTAATCAGAGAAGAATGGACTGTAATACTGAGCACTTCGCAAATGGTGGCCCACCTTTAACTTTGTGCCCAGGAATGGGGGTGATCAAGGCAACGAGCATCCAGATCGTCTTGCAGACACTGAAGTTGCAGTGTCTGCATAGCGCACTGGACAGAAGCGATGTTATCAATGCAAGCGTGCAGCACTTAGGCGAAGTCGAATACGTTATCGAGCATGACTCCGCATCCCTGTACCGGCTGATGGACTTGGGGATGAAACCTTGAGCTGCAAGCAGAATATTTTATTTTATCAACGGGACAAGACTTTTGATTAACACAGTCGTTTCATGCTTGTGGAGATTTGGATGAGGAGACTGGAGCACTTACGGATCTGTCCGGTATGTTGTAATTATAATTATCAGTAATCGCTAATCACAGTATGTGTGCAAAAGGGGGAGAGGTGTCTCTTTGGCTTAAGTAGTGAAGCTGTTTGCTTCATCCTTTGAAGTTCGTGGATTCGTTTCACATACTGCATTGTTCGCGTTACGCATGCGGTTTTTAGGGAGATCCTCTAGGAATTCTCGTCGAAGTTACGGCGTTCAATCTTTGTGCGACATTCCGGGCAGGCAGATAGCCGTTGGCAAAGACAAGCTGGACCATACGGGATAAAACCCATTGCAATGAATCCTCTTTTTATTTTTCAACTTCACAGTTTCTGAACCCTTCATTCTTCACAGATTCTCCGTACTGACGCTCTTGGTGTATCTACCGATGGCAGTCCTCGCGACCTGGAGGATGCCGTGTACCTGGGATCTAGTGTGAGGCTGAACATTGAGCAGGATGAGCTTGCTGGGCAGTTCTTCACGGAAGCTGATAATGTCCGCGTTAGTTTCTTCACCAACGAGGTAATATTACTACATTAGTTCCTTCTTCTACACTTCTGAGATTATGTTTTAAAAGACAAACGGTCTTTATAGGAGAAGGATAGACTTATTAAGAAGCCATCACTTCTGACCTCAGGAATGCTCCCCCCCCCCTCCCCCCGCAAAAAAAAAATGCAGAAGTGGCTTGAATATAAATTTATTTAAGGGTTTTGTCCCAGAATAATATTACGTAATCAGACAACAATTCCTGTTGTGAGAACTAATTAGTAGGTGGGATCCATTTAAAAAGAGAATCTGGACTTCTTGGGAAATAGCTAAAGATCAACCCACAATTTATATAGCTCCTAACTTTATTTCACAGTAAAGATGAAACATCCTTCATTTAGGACCAAAATACATACTTAAAGGTAAAATAATAAGAATTAGGATGACATTTCAACATTTATCGATCAAACTAAAGCAACTTATATTAATGATGAACCATAACCAGCGCTAACAATCTAATACAGGTCAGGGCACTGGTTCACAAGCCTGCGGGACACGGAACACATTAGACCAAGAGCATGACAACATTCTTCCTATAATTATAACCCAAAAAAACCTCTATTTTTAATCTGACAAATATCAGGGCTTTCCCCAGTTGAAGATCCTGAATGTTCCGCTTATAGGCCTCTAAATGAATCTCTTGATAGTGTCTCAATGGATTAGTGATACGAGGGAAGGTCAATAAGTATGTCACAAATGGTTATTAGATGGCAGGAGAATGTAGTTGGTGGTTTCTAAAGGTTTCATTTGGTGATAGCAACATCGAACTTCATGTCTCTGTTCGTTAGGTGGCGCTAGGTGTTGCATGCGCATTCGCAACACAGAAACAAAATGGCGACTGTACTTACGGTTGTACCCTCAAAGATCAACATGTTGTTGTGCGTTTTTTAAATGGGGGGGGGGGGGAGGGGAGCAAAAGGGCTGCCTGCAAAGAACATTCATCAGGAAATGTTGTTTATGCTGACAATGTTTATCCTTAGCGATTTCCACCTTTCTCGTCCACTGAAATTCTACCATGAAAATCTGGTTTAGAAAACAGTGCACGCAGTTCTATGCAGCGTGAAATAACCATTTGTGACTTATTGATTTCCCCTTATACAATTCAGCATCGGGAACATGCGCTTTACTTTAATTAGGACACTCAGTAAGTTCTGAGTTCTGCTCCTCTCTTGAATCAGACTGGAGTATTTACGCATACAGTAGCAGCCAGAAAAGGTACTAGCATTGAAGCAATCAGCCAATTGGTTTAGGTTCTGTCCCTCTCTTTCAAATCACTTGTAGTTGACTGGTACACTCAATGCGAGATCAGTTTGTAGACTGTCATTAGACAACCGCCCATGTTTTCAGGATCCAGTTACTGCTTTTCTCTTGGATTAGACAGCCTGAAGTCTCCTTAACAGCACAATAGCTTATGGCAGAGTGAAGACTGGCATTAATACAATCAATCAGCCAGGGGGTTCATTATCTAGTCTCTGTCTTTCTCTTGAAATGGACACCTCACTTATTCTTGCAGAGTGGGGACTGGCAATATCACAGCCAGGTAGTGGGGTCCATCTTCATGATTGTAAGAAATTAACACAATCGCAACAGTCCCCATTCATTGTCTCTTAGGATTTACATTAAATGAGTAATTGTGTCATATTTATATGTGTGTTAAGAAGCATATTTATACGCCCACCACAAGATAAAACCTCCCCAATTAGACTATTCCACCTTTCTTCTCAAAACTGGAATCTCAAAAGATTTACTCTAGTCTTATAAGGTGAACATAGTCTATGCACATTGACAGAAGTTAATTTAAATATGCCCCATGAACAGGCCCTAAAAAAGAGTTCCCCTGTATTTAGGCTAAATATTTGAATAAACTGTGCTATTCATCATACTACCCACAGTACTGATATATATTATTATACAACATATAAAACTAATATCTCAGCTAGTAAAGTCAATATTTCTCTTAGGCCCCCTTCACTCTGAGGTCATCCTCAGATATTCTTATGCCTTTCATTATAAAACAGTGATTTTTTTTTAAATTAATATTTTGTCCTCATCCTCTTAGCTGTTTTCTTTTTTCATCATCACCACCAATAACATCTTATCTTCTTCTTCTTCTTCTTCTTCTTCTTCTTCTTCCAAGATTCCCTTTTAACATCTATATGTATATATATGTATATATATATATATATATATATATATATATATATATATATATATATATATATATATATATATATATAAGTGACCCGAACCTAATAGTACCAGTCCTTTGTTGGTTAACAAGACTCTTTGTACCTCGAGTGTACCTCTCATGTCTGGTTGCGCCTGTTTTTACTCCCAATTCTGGCATTCTTGGTAGAGGTGGAACAATCTGCTTCTAAAATCCCCTGATCGTCCTCTCTCCAGGGGCATTAACAATGTTGGCGCGATCCATAAGCCAGCCATTTGCAACGAAGGCAGAACCGGTCAATAGATCAGCCCTTTCATTGCCAACAACTAGTTTATTTAGTCCTTCCAATAAACTCTGCATTCAAAATTGTGTTTACTAAATTTATTACTGTAAAATGAATCAAAATAATTTCACTTAATCCCCATATAAGGTTTACGCCCAGGCCCTGAAACATGTCAGCGATGAGAAAGTTCAGTCTGTAGACGAGTACAGCCTACAGAATGATGTCTTCAGGTGGGCTCTGATGGTCAGTTCCGGAGGCGTGGTTGCCATGAACGCCAGACGTTTAGCTTCCAAGGCCCATTTGTATGACGCAGTGTCTCCTGCTACGAACGTCACCTGGTTTGTTAATCGATGAGGAACAAATATAATAGCAATACTGTATTAGCTCTCATATTCTTATATTGTCAACTGTATGCGGTAACTGGTCTTCTGTTTCGCGAGAGGTCGTGATGGAACTGTGAAACTGTGTAGTTTCTAACATTTTGCCTGAAAAAGGTCTTCTGTATACATACCAATATAAATTTGCACATTCAGATATAATTTAAAAAAAAAAAAATATACAACGTAGTATAGAAATTCCTTTTAACAGGTTACAATCAACTTCGCAGCCACATGTATACAAAATTTAAGATTAGCGAATCTGTACTAGTGGATTGGCACCTGAGACACCAGATCAACAACATACATCACCTGGTTTGTCAATCAGGTAAAAAAATACAAGCAAAACGTTTACACATTTACATTTGACGTGTTAATTACAGAATTATGTACTCATTTTTGGGTAAAATGTCGACTTCTGTGTACAGTTTTAAACTTGAATAGTTGTGCAAAAAGTAATTAAATTTGTTTTTAACATTATATCAAGACTGTTTTCACTACGTGTTTGAGCGAATAACAGATTCAATCATTCATTCATTTATTTATTCACTAGCTATAAATCTCTCAGAACAACCGAGAGCCACTAATATGAAATCTTACCTATCTTAGGATGGGTCAGAATTAAGTGATACTAGCTTGTTTCTGTAGCACGCTGACTACAAGTACGTATGATTGTTTGTACATGCATGACACTTCCTCTAGGGAAATGGGATTTACTGCCAACTGCCAATTACTAAATCTATTTACCATTCTGCTGCAGTATTTGCGGAGGGGATGTGGGGAAAAGGGGGGGGGGGTCTTTGAGTCTGAGTATTTAGGACGGCATGCTAGTACTGTCGTAACGAACTGT
>CAJHNH020002465.1:38429-55929 GCA_905116865.2 Candidula unifasciata | reverse complement strand
CTACTAGAGACGGCAAGAGATGTCGTAGAAGGCGCCAAATTAGATGAGTTCCTTTAGATAATCAGCTAACAATAAATATCACAGTGAACTGGGTGAAATTGGAACAAGTTAAACATTTCTTATATCTTGGACAAGTAATAACATGTGACGGCAGAAGTGAAACAGAAGTCAAGAAAAGAATAGGGATGGCCAAAAAAATTTTCAACAACATGCAAAAGTTACTGACATCAAGAGAAATAAGCAATACATTAAAAATGAGAATTGTCAAATGTTATGTATTCTCAACCTCACTGTATGGCACAGAGACATGGACAATAAACAAACAACTGGAAAATCGTATCAATTCTTTGGAGATGTGGATATACAGAAGATTAGGTCGTATTTCATGGAAACAAAAGCTATCAAATACAGAGGTACTGAGGAAATTGGGAATGAAAAGAGAGTTGCTAGGTGAAATAAAAAAGAGACAAGTGAAATATTTTGGTCACATTAAAAGACATAACTGTATTGTAAAGATCATCCTAGAGGGAAAGGTTCAAGGTGGGCGAGCAAGAGGCAGACAGCGTTACAAGTGGGAAGATAACATCAAGAGATGGACGAAAGGCAGTATGAGTGAGTGTACATCAAGGGCAAGAGATCCACTGCAGCCAACCTTCACTGTGGAGACGGCACCTGATTGATTTATTGATTTAGAGTACATTTGTCTGTAAAGAAAGGAACAGTGTCAGACTACACAATGTCGGTTCTTGACTTAGCCTAAGTCAAATAATAATTTAAACTGTATAGTTACGTTACGGGACCTGGCGTTAGCTACACCTGAAGCCAGATCGTCATCCGGCTACTATATGCAGACCCAAGAATGATACACTCGTCATTGGAACATGGAATGTGAGAATATTCAAGTAGGTAGACTGGAAAACATCAAGAGTGAAATGAAAAGAATGAATGTAAACATCTGTAGATTGTGTGAAACAGGACATATTGGAGAACTGGAAAAGTATTCACAGTACGGTAGAGTGATTTACTCAGGTAGACAAAAACATGAATGGGATGTCATAATAATTTTAGATACAAAAAGACAATATTAGAACGGGTTCTATTGGTCATATTAAGTAGTAAATTAGTAGATGTGAATTTTATACAGGTCTATGTACCAACGGCAGACAGTTTATAAAAAAAAAGGAATGATTTTTATAAACAACTAAACATAGCCTTAGCACAGTGTAAAACCAGGAAAACAAGTGAAGTGCTAGGTGATTTTAATGTAAAGGTTGGGCAAGAAAAGGATGAAGACATTACAGGTGGATATGGTCTTGGGGAGAGAAATGAGAGAGGAGAAAACCTGGTTGAATTGACTAGGACACAAAAAGTTATAGTTGGCAATACTCACTTTAAACAACATCCTATACTTCTGTAGACTTGGAAAAGCCCTAAAAATAATTTTCAGAACCAGATTGATTACACACTTATAAATAGCTGATTTAGAAACAGTTTACTGTCCGTAAAAACAAGACCAGGTGCAGACTGTAATAGTGACCATGCGCCAGTCACTCACTGGAAAACTAAGGATAAAGCTGAAGAAACTAAAAAGGGCTTCAAAGAATACCAAGTTAGATTTTGCAATGCTTGAATAAAGATATGAGTAAGAGGTACACAGTTACTTCTCAGAATAGATACAATGCTATTGAAATGATAGTATAGATGAACAAAGGCAAATGCTAAAAGAGTTATTACAACAGATATCACAATAAATATTGCCCGAAGTAAATAAGACAGCGAAGAAAACGTGAATGACAGCGGAATTTTACATCTAATGGAAATTATAAGAAAAATAAATATAATCAAGATGAAGATAAAATAATACAAAGAGAGTCAGTTTGATAAATGCAATGCACCGATAGAAGCATGGCTAAAAAAAAAAAAAGAGCAAAGAAACTGAAGAAGAAAGAGAGAACACACAAGACATGTATAAAAGAATACAAAAACTATCAGGTTTTAGAAAATAAACAGCAAATAGCTGCTCGAAGACAAAAAGATGTGAAATATAAATGGACAAAGTGAAGCTTATTGAAAGACGGACAGAATATTTAAAAAAAAGCTAAACAATGATAACAGCAGACCAGACACTGAGAGTCAGGAGTATTGGGAAAGACCACCAGTACTGAAAACGGAAATAGAAGATGCTATAAACCATACGAAGAAATGTTAATCTGCAGAGCCAGATAACATCACGATTTAAGAATGTAAAAGATGCATGTGAACAAAATTGTGCAATGGTATTTATAACAGTGGACATGTACCTGAGGACCTTTTGAAATCTCGTTTCTTACCTTTACCAAAAACACGTGTTGCAGTGTAACGTGGGAACATAGAGCAGTTAGTTTAATGAGTCATAAAAATAGAATATTAATGAGAAGAACAAGATGAAAATTAAACCAGAAATTGGAGAAGCAGTGTGGTTTTGTTTAAGGTAAAGTCACAAACAACGCAATATTTGTCGTTCAGAAAGAATGATTGACATGAATAGGGATCTGTATTTGTGCTTTATTGATTTCACTAACGCATTTGATAAATTAAAATATAAAGAAATTAGAAGAATTTTGGAAACCTTAACATTGATAGTAAATATCTGGGAATAGTGAATAAAAGAATGTCCTAGAAACAGGAAGCAGCCATAAGGATTGACAACCAGGTTGGAAATTTTCAAAACTTTAAACATAGTGTTAGAGAGATTTTGTACTATCACCTGATTTAATCGATTTTTACAGTGAAATAATCATTAGATTCATACATGGTAAGCCAGGAATATCGGTTAATGGTCATACTGTTAACAGCCTGCGGTACGCTTCCGATACAGCTTTGGGCGCTAAAAATGAAACACAACTGCGAGAAACGATGGATTTAATTGTAACAGAAAGTGAAAACAAGGGTCTTAGTTTAAACAGCAGGAAAACAGAATTAATGGTAATCACAAAGAAAACTGACCCTCCAAAATACAACATCAAAGTGAATGGGACAAACCCCAAGCAAGCTATTCGGTTTGAGTACGTGGGTACCCTGAAACATCATATGGAAGATGTATTAAAGAAGTTAAAAGTAGAATAAGGCAAGCAAATGTATTATGCACATTACCAAAAACACATGTTGCAGTGGAATGTGGAGAACATAGAGCAGTTAGTTTAATGAGTCGTGAAACTAAAATATTAATGAGAAGAACAAGGTGCAAAATTAAATCAAATGAAACACAACTGCATTAAATGATAGATATAATTGTAACAAGGCGTTAGACAGAGATGTTGTACTATCACCTGATTTAATCGATTTTTACAGTGAAATAATCATTAGATCCATACATGGTAAGCCAGGAATATCGGTTGATGTCATACTGTTAACAGCCTGCCGTACGCTGCCGATACAGTTTTGATCGCTGAAAATGAAACATAAGTGCAGGAAATGATGGATATAATTAAACAGAAAGTGAAAACAAAGGTCTTAGTTTAAACAGCAGGAAAATATGTTGCACATTTTATAAAAGGATCATGCAATCTTTCTTTGTCAACGAGACGAAAAATAAAGCGCGTAAATCCTGTTTTGAAAACGAAAGTGAATCATAGCTAGATGGTTTGCTGTTGAAAACTTATTTGGAAACTGCGGAGATGTTGTTTTATAGACAAGAAACTGACTCGCGAAGAGAACTGATTGCCCACATCAGAAAGAGACAAAATACATTCTTTAATCATGTGCTGAGAAGGAGAAAACGAGTACATAGTTACAGTAGGAAAGTTGAAGTGAAGGAGAGACAGAGGTAGACCGGGAGAAAAGATGCTGCACAGTTTGACACCATATCATGGAGGAGCATATGTAGCAAAGTTGATTTGATTAAAAGTATCCGAGACAGAAGGTCATGGATAGACATGACTACTAACGCCACACGGCATGGACTTTAAGAAGAAGAAGGTTACGTTACCTCAGCCGTGACAGACTACAAGAACAACATGTTAAAAAGGGTATGGCCAGACAAGAGCACTATGCAGGAAGCCGAAGAAGAATAAAGAATCAACACATGACTTGTGTCGTCAGCCGCTACAAACTGCAGGATTTACTGAGGAGGGGATCCGAGCATTTATGGACTAAAAGGTTCGATGTGCAGTGAGGATAATCTGTCGACTAACTACCAAACTAGTGTTATTGTAAGATAATCAAAGCAGATAACTGCAATGTATGGGAAGTGTTATCACTCTGCACACACAACTTAAAAGCTAACAAAAAGTACGGGGTTGTAAATGGGATTTATATTTGTCCAAAATACAGCTGAAACCTCAGCTTCACTTTGACTACCCTATTGGGTGGGCCAATGTTTTTTCTCCCCTTCCTTAACGCATTCGGCGAGCAAATCAATTTTTACTCTTATATAAAACCATTAAGCGGGCGAAGTTTGCCCTCTGCAAGCAAAACAACAATAATGTGCACACTACTAGAGATTAAAGAGGTATCGGTCGGGACAAATACGTAGTCAATCACTTACCCCTACTAATCTTATAGGAGACAAGTGAGCTGCATGACTGCGGAGATGTAACCATGTCTTTACCAGTACCTGATTCAATTTTTCCTGTCTCACAAGCATAGCCATGTTGATAAGCAGGGTTTTGCAACAACAAAACAGCGACTATTCGAGGGGGAAAATAAGAATAACTATAGAACATAAACGTTTAACAACAACAACAAAAATATCTTGCATTAAATATAATAAATTACATACAGTTTGATTAAATAATAAAGACCTCCCCACATAAAACATTCGCATGCAAATGACATCCACTTTAATGTTTAGAAAATATCAAGTATTTATGAAAACCAGTGCGACTTGGTCCCACACACCGTGTCATGTCCGTCACTCGCTTAACACCTGCTGCTTGTGATAGAAATATTAAAACCGTTAAGATAATGTGTGCAAGATGTCGTCTGTCTAGATTTGCGGTTGTTATTGAAACCGCTTGGCTTCTTTTGCTTCGCCCACTGCCCACATTTGGAATCAAATAGTAGTCTCTAACTTGAAAGAGATATGCGGGGGGGGGGGGGGGAGTGTGGTGGGGGTGGGTATAAGAGACAACTTCTCGTCACAAGCAAGATGTCCCGATACACCCATCTGGAGATCATTCGCCGCAATCCCGCGATCTGACATTAGAGCCTGATATTTAAAGTTTACGATCAGTTTTAATTTGACCTAAATAGATATTTCCTAGTGCTTAGAAAACTCGTTTAAACTATTACATTTATATTTGAATATCTCTATCAGTTGTTCCGATTCAATTTGGTACTCTAGTAATTCCTTTCCACGTTCATAGATTTTATTCTTCTTCTTCTTTTCTTCTAATGATTATCCTGTAAATATTATTACTCCTCAGACCAAGTGGAAGCCGCCTTAATCTGGCGGCTAGACGCTCGTCTGTGGATCGGAAGGTCGTGGATTCGGTTCATGAGGAGGGCCTGATTATTTTTCTTAACAAATGACCTTGGCTACCAGGTAGACCTAGCCTTGGCTACCAGGTAGACCTAGCCTTGAGTGGGTACCAGGTACAGTCCTGTGCAGACCACATTACCCACCAGGTGCCGTTTGGTGTATAAAATATGAGTCTAGCCCTACATACCCAATACACCTGAAAGGAGCAAGAGAGTGTCCTTTCCATTTTTTTTTTTAACATTTATCAGAACAAGTACATTACCGTTTGCAAATATATGCAGTTGCTATGAGAAGCTAAAATGCTTGCACGCTTTTGAACTAATATTTTAGCTTTGCAAAAGATCCTAACTTATAATAATAGTGATAGTAATAATAATAATAATAATAATAATAATAATAATAATAATAATAATAATAATAATAATAATAATATAATAATAATAATAAAAGTAGTAATGTGTCGAATGACAAATAATAGAAAAATATATTTGGAAGTAGGCACTGGAACATAGCCATTTAGACAGCTGGAGACCGCTATCTCCGAAATAAAAAAAAAATGTGGTGGGAGCTTCAGGGAGCACCCCTACTCTCATTCACCAGCCTCACCGAACCACTACCATGTATAGATGCTCTCTTTTAAAGCAATTGTTTGCACATTACATACTGGTGCTGCTCTCTTCACCTCACGAGTGCAGTCTTTATGGAGATCATTGTGAATTGTAGCCGGAGCTACGGAGTTCGTGCTCTGTGCACCGCTCTCGGCAGGCGGCTAGCCGTTCTGCGAAGAGAGGCTGAGCCATATTGGATAAAACCCCGTGTAATGAAGTCAATTCTCTCGACTTTAACCTTTAGCTCAGCACACAAAAATAATAATGAATATTTTTAGTATTTGAGTCATGAATATCATCATCATCATCATCATCCACATCCTCAACATCATTATTGTAGAATTAAACAGCCATTTCCCCAATAGTAAAACAGCCTTGTGTCTGAGGCCTCCCCTTCCCCCCCCCCCCCCCCCGGCTTCCTCCTTCGCCCCCTACCCCCGCTCCTTTCCATTGTTCTTTCTGTGGCTGCGAGTCTGACCATGAGTTCGGTTTTTTTTTAAAAGTGTGTGTGGGGGGGGGGGGGGTGGGGGGGGGGGGGATGTGGAAGTGGGGTGAATAATTAGAAGTAATGTGCATTTTAACCAGAAGGGCATTTAGGTCAAGGTGTATAGCTCTTAAAAACCCTGGAGGCACCATATTTTTTTAAGATTGTTCCCCATTTTGCTTGGGCTATTTTCAAGCCTGTGGCATTTGCCACATGATGCTTGCTAAACAGGCATTTCCATAAACCATTTGGGGGGCACTTCGGCTCAATGTACTTTTCTAGGAAACGGGCTAGGGAAAAAAGGTTGGGGGAAAAAAGGGAGAAGGGGGTGTTTACAGATAATTAAAAATTGTATAATAAAAGACACATTTAATTATAGGATTAAAAACAAAGAAATATAATAGTATATTTAAAATAATATCAGTGTATAAACACGTATAAAGACTCTACGTCTAGTCTAGTCTATGCATGGTTATGGTAGTCCCGTAGCCGCCATACAAACTGTTTATGGGCTGGGGTGTCAGTTCTCCCTCCCTTATAAACACATTGTAAAGGGGAGGGGTGACTCTACATGATTTAACCAGGGTCCCCAGCACAACAAAACCCCGACCTTCCCCCATACTAACTGTCCTGCTTCGTGAACTTTCATTTCATGTTCAGGTGTATTTAATATTTTATATCCACGATCGTGCAGGTAGATCCCTTCGCAACCATTATCTCCTTTACTGTTCTCATCAAAAGTTACTGTGTTCTTGTCCTTTGTTTTTTAACCTGATAGTAAGATGCCTATCACTGACTGGGTTGGGGAAAAAAAACTCCGGCTCAAGAAATAACTGTTCTGTCGCTTTTATCTTTCCTTGTGTGTTTATTTTATTATAACTAAAAATGCATACGTCTACAGGTCTCTTGTGAACCACTTTATGTCATCCCACAGTAGCTCCGTTCCTTTGCCATAGAAAGATATACAAAATGTTTATTATAGTCCCCGGTCTATCTATCTATCTTACTTTACCCCACCAGGAAATCACACAAGCGATATACACCTGATGTCACAAAGTGTAACCATGTGGATGAGAATCACCCGTGGAGAGATCCCAGAAACCACGTTCAGCCATTAGACCATATTGATTGCCGGGCTATATTGCGGCCCCTGGCAAAAGCCAGAGTAGGGCTTCAAATAACGAAAAATTGCATCCCACAAAGGGATGACAAGATCAGCTAACCCGTGGAAAAAGTACCCATACGGCAGCCTTAGCTAATCTAACAGCGTACAACATTAATAATGCATAGGGCAGCAGTCAGACGTGCTAACACAGATAGTGCAATACGAACGAACGAACGAAAGAACGAACGAACAAACTTTATTTTTAAATGGTTAAGAATTGGGCACGCAGGCTCGTCTAACATTCTGCCCTTCGAGGTCTCCCTCCATTCTTACATCATTTCATCCACACATCAAGTAATATTAAAAGTTTGCAATAGCATCAGAATAATCAATACAAGCACTGGAATGTGTACATTTTTAAATGCAGTAAAAGTATTAGTTGTAACAAATCTAAATTAATGGGCGCTATTTTTCACATATGTTTTATCTTCTATGGGGGCATATAATCGGTGCTGAGATAATATTCAAACAGTTTCCGATTGTATGTATATGGACTAGTGGTACTTTTGATTTGCTGTGGTAGATAATTCCACAATTGAGCTGCGGAATATGGCAAACTTGTTTTATAAAGGTCTATCCTAGGTTTAGGGATGTGTAATATATTTAGGCGCTTACTATGCCTTTCTTTATATTTAAACAACGGCCATAAGTAACATGGAGCCTTTTGAGATAATATTTTGTAAGTATATTTCGCCTTATTGAAAAGTAGACGTTCACGAAGCGGCAGTAGCCTAAGACCTTTATATGTTTCGGAGCTCACTGTTCCATGATTGTTACTAGAAAAGCAGCTCATTGTCGATGGAAACAGCAGTAAACAACAGATCAGCAGTTGTCATAGCGAATGAAAATGCATACTTAATAAGTATTACACGCCAGTACACATAGGGAACGAGAGAGAGAAGGGGGAAGCGGACACATTATTACTTAAGAAAGTCTTGTCTTCCCAAACTGTCTAATCCATTCCCTTTCTTGTTGATTAATCAAGCACTTAAAAATCTGCAGATTATTAAGGTAATTATCTGCCAACCATTTTCCGAAGCTATTTCCAAGATTGTCATTACTGAGATTTAAACCCCAGCCAATTGCTTTTTAGATGTGCCCACCAACCACACACTACCACAGCGGTTGTAGTACAAACTGTGCCGGGGGAATCCCAAACATCATTCATGATGACTGAAAGATTATCTGGCATTTATTTCCATTAGCCTGACATCATGTATTGCCTTATGTGGTCGATTTGATGTCATGTCTAGTCGCCGGAAGTAGCCCTGGAGCAAACATTCCCTCCTCCATCCCCCCCCCCCCCCCCGGGGGGGGGGGGGCCACCAGAGACAAAATCAGAATTTAATATTATATAATATTGATGCAGGAAATAAATATAATGAATTAAAATATTTGGAATTGAACAGGAAAATAAAGTAATTTTACATTAATCAGTTTGAAAGCAAATTAAAGATTGTGCCCGCAGTGCGCTTGGCTTATGATACTGCTGACTCATTGTGGCTTATGTTACAATTTTTTAATGAATAAAATTTCAGGATCCTACAAATTGATTCTGCTTGTAATATTTGTAATTAAGATCTCGAGTCTAACATTAATTTTTCTTACATTTTTTTTTCATCCCCATCGTTTTAGCTCAATATTCACACTAGAGTCACAGATGGCAGTTTTAAGTGGCATTTGAAATAAAAATTGTAAATTATTTTTAATTTTTGTGGACACAACAAACGCACTAGCTCTCTTTATGGGCGATATAATTTTCCACGGGAAACATCATTATTGAAAATGGTTTCTATATTCTCAAAAAGTAGTTATTGCTGCTGATGTTTGGTGATTATCTGAAACACTTGATTCCAGCTCGCAAATTCTAACTCCTATGCCCAGTGTACTTGCGCTGATGTCGCTTGACTCTTGAAAAGGGCATACGAGTGAGATTGAAGTAGATGTTTCTCCCGACCACATTAGAGGGACTATGTTGCAGAGCTGCATTTTCAGTCACACGATTCTAAAACATCGTCGTGTACAAGACCAGTTTAGAATTCTAAAACATCGTCGTGTACAAGACCAGTTTAGAATTCTAAAACATCGTCGTGCACAAGACCAGTTTAGAATTCTAAAACATCGTCGTGCACAAGAGCAGTTTAGAATTCTAAAACATCGTCGTGCACAAGACCAGTTTAGAATTCTAAAACATCGTCGTGCACAAGACCAGTTTAGAATTCTAAAACATCGTCGTGCATAAGACCAGTTTAGAAGCTTCGGGTCCTCGGAGAGATAATTAACTCTTTTAGTCCCAAATAGCTACAACTGTTTCTTGCAAGTTTCTGTTGCAAATATGTGTACAGGATGGGGACCAGGCACAAGCTTCCTTACTTTTTCAACCGGACTTGGGATAGGCAGTTGAGGGGAAATTTAACATACAATCAGATCAATTCAAGAGGGATAAAGACATAATAAAAGTGTCTCGGCAACCATTAGTCTCCACAGATATGAGAAAAAGAAGATAGCGCTATACGGGACACATCCTGACAAGAAACAAGCAGACACTGTAATGGGAAACAGAGGCATCGAGGAAAGGAGGACGTCGAAGAGAAAATCTCAAATGAATGTTAAGAAGCCAAAGTTGCCAGACTGGATTCCATCCATGAAATCGTTTAGATTGCACAGAATAGAAGAAAATAGAGAAATATACTCAGAATCCTTTGTGGCATATGTGAATCCTTTTTGGCATATCTGAATCCTTTGTGGCATATCTGAATCCTTTGTGGCATATCTGAATCCTTTGCGGCATATCTGAATCCTTTGCGGCATATCTGAATCCTGTGTGGCATACCATGACACAATAGAACGAGGCCAGAGCTGTAACTGTATAACTCGTTCTACACGAATCAGCTCTCAGTTTAAACTAATAAACATAGTTTTTATTAATTTCTATTTTTGAGAACGTGTTTATGCATCCGAATAAGATCAGGCAATCAATGTCTAATTCTTAAAAACCATGCCGTGTGTCGCTGATAATCATGTCTATCCACAACCTTCTGTCCTGTGTACTTTCAGTCATTTCTGACACAGACGATCCTCCAAGCCATGATTTTATACTGTCCATAATCTGTTCTCTCAGTCTATCTCTGCCTGTCCTCCCCTCCAACATTCCTTCTGTCACGATTTATACCAGGTTTTCCTCCTTCTACTCACATGATCAAAGAATGTTGATTTCTCTTCCTGATATGGGCAATCAGTTTTATTCGGAGCCAAATTCTTTCAAGACATCTCCATTACTCTTTTTATCTGTCCAGTGCTTTATCATCATTCGTATATAAAACCGCATCTCCGTAGCTTCCAAATTATTTTTCACTCTTCTTCTTCTTCTTCTTCTTCACTTCCTCTTTTACCGCTGTGGGTGCCGGGGGAGATATAAGGTTTTGTTTCTGGCTCTTCTAGCCGCCTCGACCATAGGCACATCGTGCTGTTGTAGAGCTTCTCTGATGTTACCCTTCCATCTTGTTCTTGGTCTACCTCTTGCTCTACGACCTTCTTCTCTTTCCATGTATGCTTTGTATGGTATGGCGTCACAAGGCATTCTCTCTAAGTGGGCAAACCATTTCACTTGCTGTCTTTCTATGTAATTTAGAATTGGCTCTGTGCCGACTTTTTTTCTTCCGATCTCATTCCTGATCTTATCTCTTATGGTCACTCCTACAGCTCTTCTCAGACATCTCATTTCCATGGTTACTAATTTTCTTTTATGGTTTGTTGTGAGTGACCATGTATGGCACTTGTAGCACAGAGTTGGAATAAATATGCTTTGAATAAGATGTCTCTCTGTGCTGATTGGGATTGTCTTATGCTGTAAGAGGGGGGCTAGCTGTCCCAATACTTGGTTTGCTTTACTCCATCTGATGTTAATTTCTTTATCCAATTTCCCATCTTCGGTAAATGTAGTCCCCAGATATTTAAACTCAGATGCCTGTTTAGTGCCTTTGTTCTCTATTGCTATTTTTAGATCTGTCTTCTTTTTTCCTATTGACATTACTTCTGTCTTTTCAGTATTCATTCTCATATTATTTGTTTTACATTCTTCATTCATGGATGTTAGATGTTGTTGCAATTTCATGGCTGTATCTGCTATCTGCTATCTGCCTGGTCATCTGCAAAGAGTAATTCGTTGATCTTACTAACATTTTCATTCATGGGCTTGGCATTCTTGCATATACTGTCGATGTAGGTGATAAACAGCAATGGTGATAAGACACACCCCTGTCTTACACCAGATGTTACTGTGAATGGATGAGATGTTCCCTGATTTATTCCAACTACACTTCTACAATCCCTGTATAAACTTTTGCACACTTCGATGAGGTGTTCGCTTACTCCATATCTTGATATTACTTTCCATAATAATTGTCTGTTGACTCTGTCAAATGCCTTCTACTGGTCTACGAAGGCCACAAATAAGTTCTTATTGTATTCAATGTTCTTTTCTATTAACTGTTTAAGTGTGAAGATTTCATCTGTGCAGCTTCTATTTCTCCTAAATCCCATCTGTTCTTCTGCCAGCTGTGGTTCTATTACTGGTCTCAGTCTTGTTTCTTTTATCTTGGCATACATTTTGCCAACATGGCTTAAAAGAGAGATGCCTCGGTATTGACCGCATTCTCGTTTGCTTCCTTTGTTCTTCCACAATGGTATAACTATTGCCTGTTGCCAATCAATAGGGGCAGTTTGTTGTACCCATGCTGCATTAAATATTCTGTGAAGCCATCTGATGCTGCTTACACCTGCTGTTTGAATTATTTCTGTTGGTAATCTATCAGCTACTGGTGCTTTATATTTTTCACTAATTTGCTAAATGTCCACGATTCACTTCAGTATATCAAGGTAGGTTTTACACCTCCAGGTCTCTACATCAGGCTACTAACCATGTATTGAATCTGCAGTCAAGAACACAAATATATTTGGACATAGCTAAAAAGCACTCCAAATGAAAAGCACAACTTATATTGGAGCGCCGTGCCAGTGGGAATTGATGTGGGGAAGCTGACATGTGGGAACTGACATATGGGAATTGACATGTGATAGTGGACAATTAAACTGTTTTGTAGGAACTGATAAGTTTGCAATAACATTTGTTAATTGACATATAGGAGATGACATGTGGGAGTTGACATGTAGAAGGTGGCATTTGGGAGTTGATAAGTGAGAGCTGACATGTATTAGTTGACATGTAGGAAATGACAAGTGGTATTTGACATGTAGGAGGCGGCATCTGGGAGTTGATAAGTGAGAGCTGACATGTGGTAGTTGACATGTAGGAGATGACATAAAGGGAATGATATGTGGGAGCTGACACGCGGTAGTTGACATGTGAAGTTGATTTGTGGGATTTGACAGCTGGAGTTTACATGCCGTAGCTGACATATCAGAGGTGACATGCGGCAGTTGACAAGTGGAAGTTTACATGTAGTATTTGGCATGTGTGAGTGTAAATGTGAAGTCGTCGTGTAGGAGTTGACAAGTGTGAGTTGAAATGTGGTAGCTGACATGTCATAGATGACATATAGGAGATGCCATGTGCAAATTGTCATATAGTAGCTGACAAGTAGGAGTTGACATAGGAATTTGATTGTGGGAGATCACTTTTGTGAGTTAACATATGGTAGTCGGCATGTAAAGAATGGCATGTGGGATTTGACAAGTGGGCGTTGACAAATGAGAGTTTGGCATGTGGAAATTGACATGTGGGAATTACCATGTGGAAGTTGATATGTTGGAATCGATATGTGGTAGCTGATATGTGAGAGTTTGCATGCATTAGTCGACAAGTAATAGTTACACATATGACAGCAACATGAGTAAACTGGCTTGTCGAACTAAAAATTTACACACTAAATTATTTTTCTTGGTAACTGAGAAAAAACACTGTCTGCTTGTGACCTCAATTGAAGTTGTGTGACACCGATGTGTAGCAGCAGAGCCTGTGGTCGCAGTTAGCCCGACAGAACTGTGGTAATTGTGACAGTTCCAGACGGTATATATTCAGCGCGCAAGACAACAAGCATTTCGTTAGTAAAACGGTTACAGATCTCAATTTTAGGCTAGAAAGCTAAGAAATTTACTATTAAAAAATTTTCTATTGATTAAAACTTACATAAATTGACGCTTACTATCTAAACATCGTTACTTCAAGTTTAAAGTAGTTTTCTACAGGGACCAAGAAGGCTAGACCAAGTGTTCTCCAGGTGAGACGATAGCAAGTGTGTGTTTGTGTGTGTGCGTGCGTGAGTGCGTTCGCTTGTGTGTGTGTTTGTGTGAGCATGCGTGCGTGTGTGTATCTGTATCTGTGTGTGCATATGTGCATGCATGTGTGTGAGTGTGTTTGTGTGTGTGTTGTGCGTGCGCGTGTGTCCGTGTGTGTGTGTGTGTGTGTGTGTGTGTGTGTGTGTGTGTGTGAATTGTATGAATTCATGTTCCTATTTAGTCTGTTAAAATCACAACATTTGACCAACCCTTAACCTAATTGTTTTTGATAAGTGTATATTTCGCTGCTGTTTCACTAACTTCTTTTAAACCGGAGAATTATGATTGTAACGTTGTATCGTCAAGGGCACCACTGTTGTAACATTTATGAATGGAACTGAAAACATTACAGCTTTAGTTAGTTTTTTTTTTTTTTTTTTTTATCATGCGATTCCATGCCAAACATACATTACAAAAATATGCGAGAGACCTAGTGGAAGATAAGACCAAAAACAAAGTTAAAAGTAAGTCAGTAAAGCCTCTACAGCTACATCGAACACAGAGAAAATCTTTAGCAGTATCGATTACACAGAATCCTTATGGCAGGTTTTAGATGACTGTTTTTGAGAGGACAGAAATTATACATAAGAGGTACGCAACTCTACAGCAGTAGCGACTAAAGAAAGACCCTATGGCAGTTTAAGATGAGAGATGAAAAAAAAAAAAAAGTAAAGATCCCTTTACACGCAAGGCGCATCGGGCATATGGGAAGAGCACCCATATTTTTACAGACCAATCGGCACTCGGTGGGTAATGTTGTCAGCATTACGCCGGCCGTCTTTACTTTCCCAGGACAGCCCATCCTGGTACCCATTTGAGGCTGGGTCGACCTGCGACGTCCCATACCACGATAAAAATCCACGCAGCCCACGCAGGTTTCGATCGCGGTACGTTGGATTACGAGTCAGACTCGCAACGCCTTAGCCACGGACGCCGCAAGATGAGAGATACTCTACTACAAAACAGATTCGAGATAAACGCTACAGCAGTAACAAGTGGAGAGATACTTTACATCACTATAAAGTGGAAACTCTACAGCAGTAACGAGTTGAGATAAACTCTACTGTAGTACAGATTGAAGAGAAACTCTACAGCATTAACGAGTGGAGAGAAACTCTACAGCAGTATAGATTGGAGAGAAACTTTACAGCAGTATAGATTAAAGAGAAACTCTACAGCAGTATAGATTGGAGAGAAACTCTACAGCAGTAACAAGTAGAGAGATACTTTACATCCACATAGTGTGAAGAGAAACTCTACAGCAGTATAGAGTGGAGGGAAACTCTACAGCAATAACCAGTAGAGATAAACTCTACAGCAGTAACCATTGCAGAGACTCTACAGCAGTAAAGATTGGAGAGAAACTCTACATTATTATTAAGTGGCTATGTTCAAGGCGGCCAAAAATAGAAAAGGATCTTCTGCCTCGGTAGACACCCGAACGGGTAAAAAGGAAAGATAGAAGAAGATTACGTGGGCACTTATACCTTATATTGACTCCTTCGTTCGTAATGGACGCTGAGTACTGCATAGATTACAAAATATATGTTTTGGTGGCTTATCTAATGTAAGAATTTTGATCTCGATTGGAATTTCAATCTTAAGGTAACTTCACAATTTAAGTTGTTATCATTATCATCATCATCATCATAGTCATCATCATCATAGTCATCATCATCATCATAGTTATCATCATCATCATAATCATCATAAAAATCATCACGTGTTAAGCCGATAAGCGCTGCTATCATCATATATTTTAGATTACAGCAGCGATGCCCAACGAACTCCACGAAGCCCTCAAGGTTCCTCTCTCACTTCCCCGGGAAGCTTCGATGCTGCTTCTGGATATTTAAAAAAAAAAAAGAATCAAAAATTAAAAAACGGTGAATCAGCGATTTGACTGCTGATCTGAGAGAGTCACTCATCATTCACATTAGATATACTAAATTCGCTATACAAATGGATGAATCGGCTAACGTGGCCGGATTGGCAGTTCAATTTGTATTTGTTCTTTATGTTTACTAACAAAACTATCGTGAGGACCTTCTTCTTTGTAAAACAAGCTACGGAATCAGAAAAGAAACACAATTTTTATGGCCTGGAGAGAATAAGGAACCTGGGTGTAACCAGAATGTCTGGCCGGCTCACTAAACTCAGAGGAAAGGCAAGACGGACAAATAACCAGATTGTGTTAGGTATCAACAGTATTGGAATTCTGCGCTAGCTGCTGAAGATGAGAACGGAGCACGAATAGAAATGCCCGAGTGCTGTGATGTCAATTCTTGACTCAACCCAACTCAACTCTTTGTAGACCACTACCAGTCAACCAACACATCAGGGGGTGAAATCGTTCATTTGTTAGAGGAATTCTTCTTATCACACAGCATTTCAAGGAGAACCTGTACAGACACATGCATCGATGGTGCATAGGATATGATGGGCAAAAGGCTAGAGTCATTTCCAGATTAAAGCTAATGCAAAAAACTGTAGCGACAGACAATGCGTTCATTTTAGTCATACGCTAGCTCCAAGACACATAAATGCCTTCTGGACTTGAGATAGTGTTGAAAGATGCCAAAAGAATAATAAACTATATAAAACCACTTATCTTCAAACTACTAATGGGAAGCCACATCACGTCATCCCTGCTACACACTGAAGTAATTTACGGGGAAAATTAATGACTGTTTGACTAGAACTAATTGCAGGTGTAACAGAATTTTCTGAAGACCATAGCAGTCCACTGGCAATGATTTTACATGATAAAGATAGGTATGAAAACGAGTTATTTCCCTGACCTATTTAGCAAAATCAAAGAAATTGTTTTAGCATTGCCAGGAAACATTGCTTGTTTATAATGCAAGCACCAACGTGTATTCTTTCAATTTTAACATAAATTGTGTATACTCGTTGGAGTGCGAGGAAAAGAAAGATATGTATTGTTAGCATTGTTACAGGGGGAAAAAATGCTTCATGAGCATCTCGAAACTTTGACAGATTCATCTGAACATTTTTTTCCAAACAGCTCAAGGATAACTGCTTGATGACTGTAAATGGGTACAGAATGTATGAAACGTGAGCAAAACACCCAGCTCAAAAATTACCAGAAGAGGTCTTTATGTATTTTCACAACTTCCGACAAACTAAAAATCGCTTATCGATACTAAAGTCTACAAGAGTGTTGGCTATATTCACAAGATGTGACTGAAAAAGCAAAACTGCTATTGTTGCCTTAATAGATATATTCGTTTCCGAAGATCTTGGCATTGAAACCGAACCAGAGAGGTTTCCCTCCCGCCCCTCTCCCCCCCCCCATTGATTTTGGTTAAAAAAGTCGGTTCTTGGGACGCATTAAGGGATGGCGGGAGGAGAGGAGGGTAGGGGAGAAAATAGAATCACTGTCTCCCTAGCAAGTATGTCGCAAAAGTCGACTTAGTAGAGGTTTCCTTCGAAGTCTGATTGTATTTGCTGAAGGCAAGGAA
>CAJHNH020002465.1:0-37264 GCA_905116865.2 Candidula unifasciata | reverse complement strand
TCCGTTCAAATCGATAACTGAAGAGTTTTAAAGTCGGCTAAGGTAAGACTCGCCATGCTTTTGCGCGCGAGTCTTCAGACCCAAATGTCATCGCTGTCCAGCCCGCTCTAAAGACTGGTACCAAGTGGAGAGTCCTCGATGCGATAGAATCTGCCCAGAATGCACTAAAATTGAGAGAGATAATGGGATACACACAAACCGACTGTCGAGGCCTAGGGCACGGGAAGGTCAATTGGTGGTCAAAGGCCTCAGCCAAAGAGCGCCGAGACATGGTAATACAAACGGTGAGGGACAACGAAAACGAGGTTCGGGTCCAGAAAGCAGCCCAGCAGTCGCAGCAGGGCCATTGGGTCAGCCTGGAGAGCGCATTGCCAAGAATACTCACATGGGGTGAGATCTGGCGGATGACCCCGCTGCGACTGAGCTTTATCGTTCGTTCGGCGTACGATGTATTACCGTCCGGTGTTAACATGGTTAAATGGTCTGCGACCAACGATCCGACTTGCCCGTTGTGCAAATCAAAGCAAACTCTTGAGCACGTCCTGTCCGCGTGCAGGAAAGCTCTAGGTCAAGGCCGATATACCTGGCGCCACAACAAGGTGCTAAAAGAGTTAGCAGCCGTTGTCGACCAGGCTAGAATAAGGGCTAATGCCAGAGCCAGTTCTAGTATCGTCCCCATTCGTTTCCTCAAGGCTGGGCAGGTTCCAAAAGGGAAAGTCAACCAAAACGCATTCGCTCCATCTGTGCTAGACTCTGCGAGGGACTGGTTACTGGCGGTTGATCTGCCAGGCCATGAACGGTACCCGAGTTGATCCGTAAAACCGGCCTGCGACCGGACATCGTTCTCCATTCTGCGCAAAAAAAAACGGCAGCTCATCCTGATTGAGTTGACTGTCCCGTTTGAGTCGCGTATGGAGGAGAATCATTTGTACAAGCTCGAGAAGTACAGTGATTTAGCAGCCGGTTTGAGGAGAAAACGAGGCTTACACAGTTCGGGTATTTGCCGTCGAAGTGGGAGCGAGAGGCCTCGTTTCCACTTCGCTCTACAATGTGGTGAAAGAACTAGGATTGCGCGGTAATGAACGGAAAAGAACACTCAAAAAACTGGGAGAGGCAGCCGAAAGGGCCTCTAGCTGGCTTTAGACGCAGCGCAACAACGTAGGGGACGGGCCTCGGTGAGCTGGTCCGGGTGTCTAGTGGAAAAGAGTTTCTCATCCCTTTGAAAGTCCATCGTGTCCGAATTGTCTGCCAGTGTTCCTCTGCCAACTGCTAATAAAAGTCCAACATGTGTCCGGTAAACCAAAGTAAGCTTGTCGCTCGGTCGTCCAGGCACGCTGACTGCTTTAATTAGGCTGCCGTGGCGGCTTCTTATCTCACAGTACCTCCTTCGAAACCACCAAGTCGTCTTGTCTCTGGCCGAAAGTATAACACCATCCGGTAATTCCGTGCAGCAGGGAACCAGCCCTGAGCTTCATGAACTCAGGAGGGCCCACCTCCGAATGCGTCTAGGAATAGTGGGCCGAAACGCGTGTCGACGAGGATAATTTCTACTGATGACTGGTAGATCCCTGCTGTACTTGCTCCCTGTGAGTTTATTCCTATAGAAGTAGTGCACAATTTCAAAAATATGTTACACAGTAACATTAGGTGTAACGTGATTAAAGTCCGTTTTAGAAGTCACGCCCAGTTTTAAAAATATGTTACACAGTAACATTAGGTGTAACGTGATTAAAGTCCGTTTTAGAAGTCACGCCCAATTTCAAAAATATGTTACACAGTAACATTAGGTGTAACGTGATTAAAGTTCGTTTTAGAAGTCACACTTAACTTAAAAAATGTTAAGTAACTTGATGAAATTTGGCATGCGACCTGTTGAAAATAATCTCCTGAAAAGTATTGTTTGAAATATAAACAAACATCTAATTTTAAATATGTGTTGTTTGCGGTATTAAAAAAAAAAAAGGATACCGATTGAAAGCAAATAGCCTGCTTACAGCTTTATGTAACAGAAATCTTTGAAAACATCAAATTGCATGCATTCGGTAGGATTGTTTACTCTCAGATAGTCATCTCCACCATAAACCTCCCGTTTTTCCAATTAACACAATTTATTTTCATCGTATGTGGGATACACTATCAAAATAATCTCCACGATGCACATGTGAGCTAACCAACGCATGTTCCGAAACCTGCGGTTTCAAGAAAACAATGTTTCAGTTTTATATTATGTTCTTTAGAGGTAAACAAATTAGTGGTCCGACAAAAATGAAAGAAATTCCCCTTTTTTGAGAAAACAGCAGCACCTGTGCAATTCTAAATTTTAAAATCATAAGGGAAAATCTAAGACCACGTGCAAAAATTTGTGTTCATCTAAACAGTGGTTTTCTAGATATTTGTTAAAGTTTAAGTTCAAGACTTTCCAAACATACTGTAACATCATAACAACCACCTTTATTTTCGTCATTTTGTCCTATCTCATTTTTTAGGTTAAGTCGATTTTTTTTTTTTAAAGTCCTGTTAACATTGATAGGAATCAGCCATGGCAGCATTTGTATTGCAATTCAAACTCAAATCAGTAGAGGATAATATGACAATAGTTGACAGCAAATGGTTCTTTAATTTTATCTAACCACATCCCGCAAGCTATGATGTTTCTTAGGGAATCTCTAGATATTCCTATAACTTTAAGAAATACTGCTCGATCATATCGTTGATCTTTGTCGGTCCTTGGATCCTATTTTAGGCCGGGTCGACCTGGCAGCCAAGGTCAATGTATAGTATGGTTAGTTGTGTATCCTTTACAGGACGTTGCAGAACCAACCCAAACAGCCCCTGGCTGTTGTGTGGTTTTTCTAGGCAATTTACGTCCAGTAGTTTGCCATTGCTCCTGGACGGTCGGCTTTATTGATACCACTGTCGTAACCAACGCAAGACGCATTGCCCGCATCTGGGATCGAACCCGGCATCCCGGCATTACGAAGCGAAGCGTTCGCATCGACTTAGCCACAGAGCCGACTATGTATAGTATGAACGAAATATAAAACAAAAATTCAGAGTGCTGATTTAATTACAGCAGCGTTAAATCAGTTCCTCGTCACAGTTTGGCTAGCCATCTACTAAGTGTGAGGCGATAGGAAATACTCTGTAGCTTTGGTTTTTTACACATATCACCTCCCCAATACACCTTCTCCATAAAAGAATAAAATACATTTGTGAACTGCTGAATTTTTTCGTCAGAAAAGAAGCCCACAATCTTCATAGTGTAAGGCTTTTCATAAATAAATTGTTTAACGCTACATTTTCATATGGAGTGGCCGTGGCATAGCGGCTAGAAGCTCGCGTGCGCGCATCGGAAGGTCGTGGTTTATGTCACTGGCGGAGCCGGATTTTTCCCGAAAGTTGACCTTGACTCTAAGGTCGACCAGGACTGAGTGGGTACCGGGTGCAGTCCCAGGAAGTAAAGGCGGCCGAACTGATGCTGACCACATCACCCATCTTGTGCCGATTGGTCTATAAAAAAAATAGGTCTAGCCTTATATGCCCTACACGCCTAAATGCGTGGAAAAGGGACCTTTACTGTTTTTACCCAGGTTTTCATTATGTGGATATGATAATATACTGGGTACATCATAAAGAGCAGCAGATAGAGAATCATTAAATAGGCACTTTAAGATGGGACACAGCAAATGTTTACCTAGTTTTTTTAAGCTGTGAAGATTTGTTGCCTGCAGGTTTTCTAAAATTTCAAGTGTACCGCTTTATTTTTTCTCTTGTTAGTTTTCTTAACATCATTCAGTATTTTTTACTTTCCCTCTAGTCAGACCGCCATGCGCTGCTTTCGACGGTAGTTTCAACAGCAACAGCGTACTGTCGGTCAGTAGCATGTCCTTTGCAGAACCTTGCTCCCATAACAACCCTCAGGAAAACTTCTCTGTCACAAGCAAGATGTCCCGCGTCCGATACACCCATCTAGAGATCTTCGCCACATCCTGCACCTATCTCCTCTTTAGCTTTCCTGTTCCTCTCTCCCCAAGCATATACACCTCCATTATTGTCTTCTCTAAACTTTCGTGACGTTTCAAGTGACCAAAATATTTCATTTGTCTTTGTTTTATCGTCTTTAATAGCCAACACTCTTCAATATTTAGTTCTTGAAGTGTGGATGCATTTGTATGATTTCTTTACCCATGATTTAACTAGAACCCGTCTATAATATTTGTATTCAAAGGGATTTATGCACTGTTCATTTGTTTAATAAGTGCCCAAGCCTCACATGCGTATGTTGCAATGGGAAAGATGCATGCTCTAATAAATCTAATTTTTGTAGTTCTGTCTGTCCCATTCCCTAATTTATTCAGTAGTCTTTGAAAAGCAATTGATAGTCGTCGTTTAATTTCGTTCATTGTGACTCCATTGTTGGTAATCAATGACCCAAGATGTCAAATTTTTTTTTACAACCGCCAGTATTTCCTCATGAACATATATTTCTTTCTACATAGTCGTTTTATCTGTAGGCATTATCGTTGTTTTTGCTATTGTAGACTACTTAAAGAGTAAAAGTAGAAACTGCTTAGTGAAATCACAAACAGGCAAAAATTTGCTAGGACTGGTTGTGCAAATAAAAGAGGTTTATACACAATTACAACTAATCACAAAAATCGGAAAGAAGCAATAGCCATTGAGGAAGTGGGGGGAAGGGGTGGGGGGGGGGGGGGGGGGACATTCCAATTATGAGACAATATAATGGAAATGTCGGCTCTGTGGCTAAAACGATGAGAACGCTTCGTAATGCCAAGGTACCGGGTTCGATCCCAGCTGCGGGCCATACGCCTTGCGTTGGTTTTGACTGTGGTATCAGGGAGCCGACCGTCCAAAGAGCAATGGCACACTACTGGACGTAAATTTGCCGAGTGAAACCACACAACAGCCAGGGGCTGATGCTGTTGGTTCTGCGACGGCCTGTAAAGGATACGCAACTAACCTTTTTTAGATAATGCAAATAGAAATACGGAGACATAATGAGAGAATGGGCTATATTTTAAGAGACATGGATGACTAAGCAGATGCATAGATGGAACGAAAAAATGAACTTTGTGTTCGAATTGACTGATGCATCGATGGATATACAGGAGGATGGTTAGATGATCTGATAGGCAGAGGGCTGAACAGAGAACTGTATATGTGAATAGCCAGCAAGGATATTGAGACCACTATTAGGGCTACTATTCGCGGCAAGTGCAATGATCCGTTAAATGGACATCTCATTGTGTTGTTATCATTATTTGCAAGCCACTCTACCTACATTGATTTTTGCATCTGCAAAATTTTAAAATCAATATGCAGGATCATGTGCTTAATCTTTCAGTGCGAGATCACTATTCGTGGCAATGAGATAAGGAAGCTCAATGTCTTTTCAAAAAAGGTATATTTTTACCCTCATCCCACTATCATATGATGAAATGCACATGGATTGTTTAATTATAACCGTTTATTATTTGAGTCCTTGTGAGGTGGCCATAAATCCTTAGACTCAAGGACTCCCTGTCTATACCGCCCTAAAAAGTGGTAAAACAGACAGCAGTGGCAGTTTATTATTTGAGACAGACAGACAGACAGACAGACAGACAGACAGACAGACAGACAGACAGACAGACAGACAGACAGACAGACAGACAGACAGACAGACAGACAGACAGACAGACAGACAGACAGACAGACAGACAGACAGACAGACAGACAGACAGACAGACAGACAGACAGACAGACAGAAGGCTAGTTTTATTAGTAAGATCACATGTTAAGACTACTTTCTTTTAAGTTATAAGGTAGCTTTTTTAGCAACGTTAGATTGTTCAAAATAGTTATATATATATATATATATATATATATATATATATATATATATATATATATATATATATATATATATATATATATATATTTATATTTATATTTGAGTAAAGTAGGTGTTATTGTTTAATGGAATACCAGGGTGTCAGCAACTTGCCATTATGAGTTCTGGGGAAACGGAAAAACAAACCCTGTGAAATCCATGTAATTTAAAATTAAGACATAAGGTGTCGATTCAAACAAACATGAGAGAGATCAAAGATAGCCAGGAAAGAGTTGGAGGTTACAATGCAAACAGTCTGGGTATTGCAGATAACACCGTATTCATAGCTGCAAGCCGTCGCGATCTACAGCAGCTGTTGGATATTGCAAAACCTTCATAATTGTCATGTACCATGCCTATACGCGCAGGCGGTCATATTTTGACTTCTCGATCGCTATAATCTAGGATCAGATCAGTGCTCTTTTCCCTCCATTCAGAGCATGCGTTTGGATCACCAGTGAAATGTCTGTGGAGATCCCATGGGATCTTCCGTATAGCTAGAGATTTCTTGCCACTTCTCGATAAGTGGCTAGTCGTTCTGTGGAGAGAGCGGTAAAACCACACAGGATAAAAACCGGGGTCAAATGAAGTCAATTCTCTAGAATCTAGTCTTTAAATAATAAACCCAAAACAGTAGTTACGATATTGATAAATGGAATACTAAAACTTAATATATACAACGTAGATCTAGCAAAAGATGGACTGCAGAAATATCATAGACACTGAGTAGTACTTTATACAAAGCAAACAGCAGGGCCCGTTCCAAAAATCTCTTTCGGTGCTGACGAAACGAGGCATACTAGTAGTAGAGAAAAAAAGAAGAAGAACAAGAAATTACAACGTAAAATATTGCAAAAGCAAAAACGTGTAAACAAGTCTACATCTATCTGAGGACCATTAAAATATCAGAAGATGCGTGATGGAGACTTATTAGAGGCAAGTGGTACACTTCAGACACAAACGAGTATCTTTTTTCATTGATCAGAATTATTGGGTGGCCACAAAAAGGGGGGGGGGTGGAATAAAGGGGGCGGGGGGAGCACTGACTACGTTACACTTAATAGTAGTCCTACTTGGAATATAACTGACTATTTTTAGGTTTTCTAAGAATAGTATAAGAAGAATGGAAGGTGATAAGGAAAGGATTTTAACCCTTAATGATGTATTCCGTGGCATAGACTTCTTCTGGCTGTAAACTCCGGTGGAAAGTTCAGGTTGTTGGTCCACCCCTAGACTTAGTCTTGTTCCAGAACCTGGGTGTTGCGTGCACATTCATTTGACAGATCTAATTCATTTCTATGCAGATTTTTTAACTGGCTGGGAATCTGTGACGGCATAATACTTAACAACGAGCCGTTGTGGTGTAGCAGCTAGACGCTCGCCTGCAGATATGAAGATCGTGGGTTCCAACGCTCCCAAATTTGATACAGGATGCAACTGCCCAATGGATCCTCACAGCGCCACTTTAGGAAACAATTGGCTAGAACCTCGCCTGTGGATTCGAAAGTCGTGGGTATAGGTCCTGAGGGAACCAAATCTTTTATCAAAATTATTCTTGGCTTCCATATAGAGTCAGCTCTAAATTGGTATCGGGTAAAGTTGCAGGAAGTAAAGGCAATCGGTGTGATGTTGACCACATTACCCACAGAGGACTGGTCTACAAAATATAGGTTTAGCACTGTATGCTCCCAATGAGCGGGACGTAACAGGCGACTTATTATGGGTATTTCCTTCGAAGTTGGAGTTTGCCTGACAGGTGAGGAACCAACAGTCTGCATACAAATAAGCCAGATCTGACAAACGAATATGCATGCAGAATCCAAGTTCTAAAAGAAGGCTAAAGTCCACAAGTAGTATTTTCACTCTTTTTTTTTTTTTTTTCCGAGCGTTGTTGTTTTAAAGTGTCCTAATTTTTAGATGTTACAATAGAGATATAAATATTAAATAAATGTTTATACTTCAGACAAAACATCAAACCTAGCAACAAAGCTTTTGTCGCATGGCCAGTACATTTCCCTCACACCGGATAAGTGGGTTCCTGGTGTGTAAAAAAAAAAAACTAAAAATACAATCCTGCGTATTTTATACACAAATTTGAGAACATTATCGAAATTACGATGTATTGTAGAAAAACAGGGGTGGCTGAGTTGGCTCGGGGTATGGTGTCCGTCTCGAATGCTGGAGATCCCCTGTTCAATTCCCGGTGAAGGCTGGGATTTTTTTGCTTGGACTTCTAGTAATTCTCCTTGGTCTCTGGGTAGTAAGATCAGACGCCCGTGTGTATTCTTGCGCACGTAACAAAATCCCTTGGCAGTTGGCCCTGTTCTTTGTCGATCGGACGGATGTACTCCGACTTTGAAGGAAGCCGTAAATTAGTCGACTCCTACGACATGCTTGTTGTGGAGGCAGTGGGACTATTCTTGTTTTCCCTAAAATGAAGCCCCGGAACCCGCACGGGAATGTATTTACTTTACATTGCTTATAATTTGATATTCTACACAGGCTCTTAAAACACTATTTGCAAATTAGAATGGGCGAATCGATTTATGTAAAGGAAATATGTGGTAGTCATCAAGGGCGCCAGAACATAGTGGCTCAGGCAACAAGAGACCCCTACTATCAAAAGAAAATATTGGAAGGTCGAACCCCATTACCTACCAAATGTGTGCGGGGGTAGGGTTAAGTAAACCCATAGTCATGTATAAAAGTTCTCTCACTAAATAGTTGTTTATACATTTCATTTATTTACAGATGTATTGTTTTGTTTATTTGTCATTTGGCAATATCAATCAGCATGTCCTTTACCGAATGTCGCTCTCTTCCTGCACGCCTGAAAGTCTCTCTTTCTCTATGTTATTAGCAAAAGTTAATGGCCTAGCATATGACACCACAACATCCTGCTTAAGAATGGAGGTGGAGGCGGTCACTGCAGGTTTCCGCTGGCTAGAGAACACGACACACACACACACACACACAAACACACACACACACATCGTGATTGTAACTGATTCAGAAAGCATGCTGATGAAGATCAGAACAGCTATGCTTCGTGCAGAGTGGCATGCCTCGCTGCGGAGGACACGGGTGAGAAGTATTGTCTCGATTTTTTCAGTTGGGTACGCCGGTGTGTTGGGAAATGAACAGTGGACAGACTGGCTGGCTCTGCACAACCTGGTGGAATACTGATACATAATACGGCAGACGTGGTTAGTGCCTTGTGGGAGAGCGTGTACAGTTCGGAGGAGCAGATGGATCACCACAGACTAGTGAGATTGATGCAACGGGGAGGGACGAGAGGTTCTTGCAGATGCTCGAGGCTCAGAGGAAAGGCAAGACGGACGTTTAATCAGAATGCTAGTGCTACTAGTATCGGAACTTTTCGCTAGCTGCTGAAGATGGGGACGGAGCGCTTATGGGAATGCCCCGAGTGCTGTGATGTCAGTTTTTGAATCAAATCTAATCAAATCAAATCTTTCTCTATATCTGTCTGTCTGTCTGTCTGTCTGTCTGTCTGTCTGTCTGTCTGTCTGTCTGTCTGTCTGTCTGTCTGTCTGTCTGTCTGTCTGTCTGTCTGTCTGTCTGTCTGTCTGTCTGTCTGTCTGTCTGTCTGTCTGTCTGTCTGTCTGTCTGTCTGTCTGTCTATCTATCTCTCTTCTCTCTCTCTCTCTCTCTCTCTCTCTCTCTCTCTCTCTCTCTCTCTCTCTCTCTCTCTCTCTCTCTAGCCAGTTCTCCAGCCCTGTTTGCTTTCAGCCTCTGCTTCGATATAGGGAAACTGCACCCGCCATCACCGTTGTCTCTCGACCACCATGGCATTAGACATGGCCAGAATATCTCAACTTTCGAGACATGATATTTTTCAATTCTCCGTGATGTTCGGTCCTGCAGGATGTTTATGTATTTCTTTTTCTCGGCTCACGGCATTCTAACTTTTTTTTTCTGTAGAATTGAAGTTTAAAAGCTCCGATTTAAAAAAAAATTCCAAGAATCACATCCATAAGTTGCAACGCCAAAGATACATGATCTGAACATTTTTACTTTAACTTGCTTACAGGTGCGGTTTAGCCTCTGCATTGCTAAAGGAAGTCTTTTTCTGACTTCTTTTTGAATCGTAGTTGTTCGCTATTTTACCTACACATTGGTAATCAAAATCTGACTTTATTGGTCTCTTCATTGTTCGATTTTAATATATGGATGGTGCGCTGTATTTATTATGAACATTATTTTCGGCAATACAGTATTATTATTATTTTTTTTCCCTCACTTACACCCCCCCCCCCTTTTTTTTTTTCTACCCTTTCCGGTTTCTAGTAAATTATGCGAGAGCTGAAACCCCAGCACCCCCCCCCCCCCCATGCTTTATTTGTGACGGCGGGCCTGGTAGGAATCAATTATGAGACATGGGTAGAGCAAAAGATATCTTGAACACTGCTCACGTAGCGCCGATGTCTACATTTACTTGGATAGCGATTAGAGAGATAGGCTGAACTTGATTGTTAACGTTTTCTGTAATTATGCTTAAAGGAGTTGAACGCAATGCATGCATGAATGTATAATTCAACGTGGGTTGTAAATACGGGAATTGATGTAGCGCAGTAGCTAGACAATTGTCACCCGTCGCGAATATCTTGGGTTGAAACCTACATCGGAGCAGATGTTTAGATAACCGATTTAAGCTCCTAGGTCGATGTAGCCTTGGATGGGCTCAATGAGATATACTAAAAGTAAAGGCGGCGGGTGTAATGTTGAAATCCTCACCTATCAAGATCCGATTGGTCTCTAAATATGCTTCTGTAGCATTACCTACTCACTTACTTTGTGTTCACCTGCAGTAAACGCGCAATTTTTTTTCCTTCAACTTCTGGCTTTTACTTTGTTTCACAACCTGAATTGTGAGTGCACATCCGTTTTATAGATAACCTATTTGTGTGCAGACTATTGCTTCCTCGTCGCTTCCTCGGGTGTGCTAAGACTTCGAATTGAACAACCTAATTAGTCGCCTTTTACGATATGCTTGTTATGGAAGCAGTCGGTTCAGGCTTTCCCCCTCCCTACAGTGGGGCACTGGAACCCACGCGGGGATAATGGGATGCAAAATATTAGGCTTCACATATTCTAGGCCCGCTAGTAGGCCAAGTAGAAATCCAGGTCGCCCAAAGATATGTGTCTAATAAGTGATAAGCAGAACTCCACAAGGGAGCATGCACAGAAGGAGTACACCGATCATTAGTAGAAAGGTTCCTAGTCGACGATTGTTTCCGCCCATTATTTACCTAGACAATCTAGGAAGGTGGGCCGACCTGGTTCATGACGCCAGGCCTCAAAAATCCGCTGCTGCACTTTATCGGACATACGTTCAGGGACAAGACAAAATGGTGACTTTGCAAAGGGTATAATAAGGTTTGATGTTATATATATTGTCGCTGCTGTAGCAAATTATGCGACCACCTTCACGACCATAGTGACAAGCTTACGGTTGGTTTAACGAATAGACGTTAGATTTTGGCAAATGGCAGACGGTCTGCTGCCGAATTCCCTTGCAGCTAGGATCGAACAAGGCAACCCAACACTAGGAAGCGCCTTCGCAACGCCTACGTCACAGACGTCGACTCTCGAATTTAAGTTATCTTAATTAAACTCCCATTCAACTACCACTAACCATAAACGCCTTTCTGTACTTTCAGATGCAGTTGTTATTTGCCAGCCTCATATTCATGGCACTAACCCTTCCACATGTAACCAAGGCGAGAGCAACGACGAATCTAGACTGCAACCCCAGCCAGACAAAGATGTCTTGTCTCCTGGGATGTTTTGGATGCTTCGAAGCCTTCGGCGTGGAGCTCTATGACATGGCTGCCTGCTGTCGAGACTGCCGGCTAACCAACGCCGATATTCTCGATGACGGGCCTTCTCGTTGTTCACGCCAATATATCCAAAGAAGCTGGCTCAAGCGGATTGGTTGACTGTACACATAGTTTCCTTGATGTGTATGTTGTGAGCAAATCCCTAGGCCTCTATCTGGTTTAATAAATCGTAAAATTATGTTTTACAATTGTTTAGCAGGGTTAAATTAAATTAAATTCTATTTTCGCAACTATCTACTTTTTATTCTGCCTTTAAACCCTGAAAGAAGTATAGACCCTAACTCACCTGGTGCCATGTTATCTTGTGCTTTTCCATTCCGTGCAGCTGACAGTGTCCTCAACTTTGACTTGATTCTCTTATTCTCTTTGTGCGTTTTGTATCCCATTATTTCTTTACTCTCCGGGGCCTCACTGTGGGGGGGGGGGGGGGGACCCACTGCCGCCTAACAAGCCTGACACAGGAGTCGACCAATTAGGAGTGTTTCCTTCGAAATCGAAGTGCATCTACCCGAGAAGCAAAGAACCAACAGTCTGAGTAATCAAGATCTGTAAAATGGATGTGCATGTGAATGTCAAGTTATTGGAAAAAACTAAAATCCAGAAGTGGACGAACAACCAGAACTTTCATGTGTGGTTTACAATCGATAAATGTAAAGAAGGAGTAGAAGATTTCTTTACCCCGTGGGTTCAAATGCAAGGGCATTATTAAAACCCTAAGTGTATTGCACTAGTATGTTCTTCGAGCAAAATTAATCCACCATTATCATTATGTGTTAAGAGGGCTGCGTGGTCTCGAGGCATGGCGTCCGTCTCCAGTGCTGGAGGTCCTGGGTTCAAGCCCCGGTGAAGGCTGAGATGTTTTCACGTAGACTTCTTTTAATTGTCCCTGGTCTCTGGGTAGTAAGATCAGACGCCCTTGTGTATTGTTGCGCACGTAAAAAATCCATTGGCAGTTGGAAATCGATAAAAAGTAGCCCATGGGCGCTGTCCAGGCACAATATGGAGATAAAAATCTTCACTAATTAATTCAGGATCCTCGCCAGTGCTACGGAGTTTGTGCACTGCGCTGAGAATTTTTTGGACTCAGGCTTAAGTCAGTATAACCGAGCCTATATGGGTTACTACCCGTGTACCATGATGTTGATCCGTCGTCTAATCCTAAATCATTATGTGTTGATTTTACTTCATTTAGGACTCACAGTCGATTCTCCCGTCCTATTCTGTCCTGTGCAGTTTTTACAATATCTGGTGATGTATTTATACCATTACTTGTGGCCTGTCTTGCTGACATATGCGGTAGGAATTCTTTTAGACGTTCTGGCATTCACAGTGCATTTTCAAACAGAATAATCACAGAAAAGGGAATTTTCACATTCTTTGATTTGTTGCTATGGAAACATATGAGTTTGTATTTCATGATGTTGATCTTTTTAAACCGTTCACTTTTTAAAAACTATAGGTTTTATCACAAAAATTATTGAATTGAATGTAGTGTAAAACTGCCGTTTCATTTATTTTTTTTATATGTGTAACATAAATCCAGTTATCCCATTTAAATATTTCATAAAGAAATATACTTTTTTAAAATACTGTACTTTTAAAACAAAAATAAAATTTGTGTTTCTTTAAAAAAAAATTAACAACATTTTGCTGAATTGTGGTAATATATAGAGAGAATGTTTCAAGACTGGTGTGAATTAAAATGAGAAAACTCAAATTAAACATTTTCAATTTAAATACAATTAGTTTTGATACTTTAGGTCATTTTTTAAATTATTGTTAGAGTGATATTAGATTTCATCTTTACAGATGGCGCAATTTGATAGGATTTGTGAAATCAATGCTTAACTTTGTAGGATCTAAAAATGTTCTTTGTTAAAAACAAAATGTAAAACTAACTCAATATTAAGTAGTTTCTTCAGTACTAATGATACTGTTGAATTAGGAATCGACATCATAGCTCTGGGGACGTTCCTACAGAGCACTTCGTCACCATCTTTGGCAGCAAGCAAAGAGTTCCACTTCCTATCGTACTAGTAACTGTCTCATTGTACATCCGTCTCGCTTTCCCTTGAATGTTGAGCGTCGGCCAAATCCCCTGGTAACTCCTCGCAGCGTCATTCTTCTTAGACCGTAATGATCTATTTGCGCCTCCGCACTGTTTACTCACACTCAAACTTGTCGTACATCACTTCACCACCAAGTGGTGCAGAGCCAGCCAGTCTACCTATCTGCTCCTTTCCCAACTCACCGGCATGACCTGGAGAAAATATCCAAAGCATGCTAACTACCCAGAACCTCTGAATTGATGCTTGCTACTCTGCACAAAGCATGCCTGTTTTCACTTTTCTCAGCATGCTCTGTGAGTCAGCTACAATCACCGCATAGAAGGCACAGAAATAGAAGGAAAGAATAAATAAAGCATATTACAAAATGTTCATGTGTTGACTAAAATTGTATTGTCCAAAAGTTTCAAGAAAGATAATTTGTTTCATCATCATCACCATCGTGCTGCATCATTGTATGTCACATAAGGCTCGCAGTCTAATCCTCAGTTTCATTATATCATTTGCAAACAGTTCGATATTATGTATGGAATGCGGTCGAGCACATTTGGCTTCTCTTAACAATATTCGTTTCTGGGTTGTTGTTTTTTTATCGTCCTCATTAAATCAGTCCATTTGTTTTCGATTTCAGTGCCTGTTTTGGCCATTATCTATTCCATTCTTCTCATGTTGGTGCCAATATATACCCCCGTTTCTGTGTCTTTTAAGTCCTGAAACATGTTGTTGGCCTTTTTACTTATGTCATAGACGTGTTTTAACACAAATGTCATAAACGTGTTTAATAATTATGTTATCAACTGTCGTCATGGTCTGTTCTCGCTTGCATTTACAGTATTATGAATTTTAAAACACAAGGGAATCCCTCTCTCTCTCTCTCTCTCTCTCTCTCTCTCTCTCTCTCTCTCTCTCTCTCTCTCTCTCTCTCTCTCTCTCTCTCTCTCTCTCTCTCTCTCTCTCTCTCACTCTTTCTCCTTTTCTTTCTCTCTCTCTCTCTCTCTTTTTCTCTCTCTCTCTCTCTCTCTCTCTCTCTCTCTCTCTCTCTCTCTCTCTCTCTCTGGTAAACTGCTGTATAAAAATGTGTGTTGTTTATATTAGGTCATTAAAAGCCGTGTCGAATTGTGCGTACTTTTCCCTCCGATAATAAATAAGACAAAACAATTCAAAGGTAAATATAATTTATTTTTTTTATTTTACAAACGTAAATCTTTTAACAATATATCAAAAATATGTATACAGAATCATATAGTGAACTGTTATACTTTCATTCTCATCGTTTAATAAAGGCAAAGTGACACGAGTTTCGCTTGACAATATTTATTTTATGTACTTAAAAATTAGATTCACCAATAGCAGAAATAAAGTATACAAATCCCTATTACATCTGCTAAATCAAAGTTTCTGTCACATAACACCAAGATATAAAAATTTTAAATCTGATAAGACCAACTATTTTCCACGGCTCTGAAATTTTGAGCACAACTAAAAGAGATGAAGCGTTTTTATAAACTCTCAAAGAGTTTTACAATGAATCTTTGGACCCATCAAAGATTGATCACTGGCCTGATGAGGTTCTTCTTCGTCTTCTTCTATTTAAGATGTTTGAAGAAGCATACAAAGCAGGAATCACTGAACATCAAAAGGAGCTCCCGTTTAACAGCTGTTTCGGTCCATTTATATCCTAAACAATCTCTAAGGACGGGCCGATCCTATCAGGTTTCGGGACTCTCTTGCTTCTTCCTCTTCTTCTTCTTCTTCTTTTTTTCTTCTTTTTTCTTCTTCTTCTTCTTCTTCTTCTTCTTCTTCTTCTTTTTCTTCTTCTTCTTCTTTTTCTTCTTCTTCTTCTTCTTCGTCCTCTTCTTCTTCTTCCTCGTCTTCTTCTTCTTCTTTTTCTTCTTCTTCTTCTTCTTCTTCTTCTTCTTCTTCTTCTTCTTCTTCTTCTTCTTCTTCTTCTTCTTCTTCTTCTTCTTTTCCCTTCTTTTTCTTTTTTTTTCTTCTGCTTCTACCTCTTTTTTTTTTCCTTCCACCTTGCACCTCAGTGAAATGTCAAGGCGATGCGAAATCATGAGGTTAATAGACTAAAATGGCTGGGCCATATGGAGTGAATGTCAGGCGACAGCGAGGTCAAATCTGTATACACAAGAAAGTTAAATGCTCACCGAACACGAGGCAGACCAAGTAGACTGTGGTGGAGAGATACCATACAGACACGATATAATATTATAACATATAAACACTTGGTGTCACCAACTGGAAAGAGAAGGTCAACCAGAGAGATGAATGGAGGCGGGTGATGAAATCTGTAGCAATGAAATTCAAAGAAGAATAGCGGAAAAACTAATAATGCATACATACCGCCATGGCATTGGAGCTGCCGCGGTGGAGCGGCTAGTCGCTCGTCTGCGGGTCTGAAGGTAGTTGGTTCGGCTCATGACAGAGCCGGTCCTTTTAAAAAAAAGACATTGGCTCCTAGGTCGACCTAGCCTTGAGTTGGTACTACATGTAGTCCTGGGAAGTAAATGCGGACCCCGTGATACTGACGACATCACCCACCAAATGCTGGTTGGTCTATAAAATATAGACCTAGTCCTTTTACTTATCAGTCACTCCCGTGTGGCATGCCATTTTTCGTTATTTAAATCCCCACCCTGGCATTTGTCGGGGCCTTGAATATAGCTGGGCCACATTTGTGGTCACAACTACTGAAAGGGGTTTCTTGGACCTCTCCACTGGTGATCCTAATCCGCATGGTAGCACTTTGTGTCATCGGGTGTTTATCGCTTGTGTGATGTCCTGGTGGGGTACAGCAAGCAAGCAAGCTATATGACCAACACACCTAAAGGGAAAGGGTCTTCACTTAACTTACATACCATAGCATAGACGTCACGATCATAATTTTAGAAAAAAGGAAATAATAGCTGCTGGACTGATTCAGAAAGAATGGATGAGCACACAGTATAGCCTAGTGGATTGACTAATGGAAAGGCCCGCAGGGATAACAGCGAACGTTTAGATGTTAATCTTTATTATTGAAAAAGAAAATAAGGTTTCCTACAAACTTTAGAAATCTACACAAGACAGTAAAAAAAAAAGTCAATAATTCTCACTGCATAACATTTAGAAAAAAATGATTTGGAGAAGCAAAGTATGTTGAATAACGAAAAAAAAATAAATAAAAAAAAAACGTACAGTAAAAGTAGACAAAACAGTACTGAGTATGTGTGTATGTGTGTGTTTATATATTGCGCGTGTGTACTCAATGTAATCTTTCAACACTTAAGTGAGACTCACATTCAGCACTTATTTTGCCTGGTTTGATGCTTTTGTTTAGCCCATAAGAGTGCTGAACAAATGTTAACTTTATGAACAAGAAATAATGCACCAAATAAACATTACTTTAATCTAGAGATTAAATATCCTAAATTTTCCCCTGTTTAATTCTTTGTAGATAAACTGAAGAAAGGAGAGAGATTAAACAATAGCAGTTATGAAATCAGCACAATAATCACATAGAAGCACATGAAAATGTACCACTTGTGTAATTCAGGCACAGGGTATGAAATGTAAATATAAGCATTTACAAGTTGGCATGTTCAGATCTTTATTCATTTTTTTTTTTTTTTTTTTTTTTTTTTTTTTTTTTTTTTTAAAATGCTTGCCGGTAGTTAATTTATACTTTTGACTCTTATTTTGACTCTGTGATGGTAAGGGGGAAAAGCAAAAATTTTATTTTATGCGTTTGCTTTATCCTTATTTTCTGGTATGTCCAGTGGATGCTTGCAAACAGCTTGGAAATGCTCTGTATGGAAGGCACACATCTCTAAAAAAAAATCTGACGAATCAAGTCCCATTAAGGTGTAAGAGCGGCTTCCAGCTGTTACTTTTAGCTGCAGGCCCTTGCCGTAGACTCCGCATCCAGACAAAGGATAGGTTCAAGCTCGTCTGAAAATAGGACACCCAACCACTGCAGTCAAGTCCATCTGTCACGTTGCTCAGCGCAGCTGGTGATGTCTGAGAACCAAGTTTGGCCCTAGTCTATGTCTTCTTGCAGTAAGGCTTGTATCTATGAGTTGTCGCATGACTGTCATCCGATAGACTTTCGAAAGTCCACTCTCTATTGCTATTTATTTTCAACTTGCTGAAGAAAACTTGTCCTTAGATGACTCAGCATAAAATGCCGATCTTGCTCATGGTTAGTTGGAAACCCTAACATCTCTCTTGGGACTAAAGGTTTCGTAACGTTCATTGAGACGTACAATACTGCTGTAATTGTGGTATTAAAAACAGATTTAAACAAACGAACAAAACGTATATCAGCAAGCTTTAAAATATAACAATTACAAATAACACTTGAACGTTGCGGCTATGGAGCCATCATCAGCACATGAAGAAATTCATTTTTCTGACAGTGACTGCTACCTCTTCCGGTCTCCAGAATCCAATGGTTTGTTGACGCTCTTTTTCAGATAGTCGTGCCACTGAAATCACGTAGTGGGTGTTTTGTCACAACCGCCTTCAATAACTGAGTATACGGCCACAGCACATACACATTTTCAGAGTCATTGCTGTTGGGAATCGTTTTATGCGTTTAAATTTTATTGTTTTCATGTAGACTGTATACCAGGATTATTCAACTGGCGGCCTGCGGGCCAAGTCTGGCCCGCGGATGCCTGGCAAATGACCCTCTCGGCTCCTTGGCCAGGGATAATCTACGTTTTCAAAATGTTGGTCCCTGAGTAGAGTAAGTTGAATAGCCCTGCTGTACAGAAACCCGTGGACAGCAGCCATTCACTCTCTACCGCAGGGGTTCTCAACCTATGGGACTCGATCCTTTTCTGGGTCGAACAGGGGTTGCCAAGGACTATTGCAAAACAAATATTCATTAAAGTTATGAAGTAGCGAGGAAAACAATTGTATGGATGGGAGTCACAACAACACTAGGAACTAAATTAAAGGGTCACCACGACACAAGGAACTGTATCAAAGGGTCGCTACCAGACAAAGGTTGAGAACCAATGCTCTACAGCATAACAAACACAGGAAAAATCCACCCTCCCCCCCCCCCCCCCTTTCTCGGCAAAAAGAATATATGTTGCGATTGTAATGATTCTGATGTGCATCAGTATGGTAAATAAAAAACGAAGTAGAATTTTGCCCCATGTAACTTCAGGGTGAGTAACTTGTTGTTGGCCATCCTAAGGTCTGTCCCAGCAACTGTCAAAGGTTCCATAAAGTTCATTGAGATAAACAGTAGTACTGTGGTAGCCATTCATTCCTCTGACAGTGGCCTCACACTGATCTCCAAATACCAAAAGTTCGTCGAGGGTTGTTTTAAGATACTCGTAACATTGCAAGAACATGTATTGGGTGTTTTGTCTAAACGACTGTACCTGTCTAATTTCATTACTGAGCTGGTCCTTCAATGTCCCGCAAATATCGCATCCCAATGCGGGACGCAATTTTTCGTTATTTTAAAGCCCCACCCAACCCCAAATATGGAAGTAAATCATGGACAGTTGGTAGATTAGTGAAACATTATTTAAAAGTTTCAGAGATGCGGTTATTTTATAGAGAATAATGAGAATACCCTGGACAGATAAAATGAGTAATGGAGATGTCTTGAAAGAAATTGACTCACGAAGAGAACTGTTTGCCCACATCAGAAAGAGACAATCTACATTCTTTGGTCATGTGGTGAGAAGGAGCTAATTTTAGTACATCGAAAAGTAGAAAAGCTGGAGGGGAGGAGCAGTAGAGGGAGACCGAGAGAAAAGATACTGGACAGTTTGCCATCATGACATTGGGAATTATGTGTGTCAAAGTTAATTGAAAGTACACGAGACAGAAGGTGTGGATAAACATGACTACCAACGCCACATGGCATGGACTTTAAAAAGAAGAACACCATGGTATACAAATGTCAGAAAACATGTTTTACGAGGTGTCATGTTAACTATAATACTATTATTATTATAATCCCCATGTGGGTTTTCTAAAGCTCCATTTTTGAGAACAAGGAACATACACACCCACTGCCCCCTTCAGTCTCCCACAAGCATATCGTAGGAGACAACTAATTAGAGATGTTTCTTTCTAAGTCGGAGTGCATCTGCTTGAGAAGCAATGAACCAACAGTCTCAATACAAAAAAGCCAGATATGTAAAACGAATGTACACGCAAAATTCATTATAATGCCAGTTGAAAATTTTTAAAAAGCACAATAGGTTGCTTGATATTCAATTAGTTAAACAATGATTGATTTTGAAAATAATATAAACAACACAATAATGTTAGTGAAAGCCCGCTAACTGTTTTGTATTCCTAACATTTAATAGTCAACATGATTATATTCCACTTTTGCCGTGAAACGTCTTTGGAAGAAACAGTTGGTGATCCAGTGATCGATAGTGACACTGGCTATTATCATTGCCTGTGAAGTCAAGATTTTTCTAATGTTTTCAGTACATTTCCCTCTTTCACCATCTTGCTCTTGGGCAGTTCTTCTCATATGTAGTGTAGCTGGTGGTTACAGTTGTTGCTGCAAGTTAACAAGATGTTTAATATTGTTGCATGTCTGCTTCTTAACGCCTTCTGTCCGAAGCATATATCCCTTACCTCGGTGATTCCGGCCCCCCCCCCCTTTTCGGCCGCCCCCCCCCCCTCCCCGCCCGCCCCCTTTAGATCCACAGTTGTTAAAATAGTCACAGTAAGGCACGAAAGGTTTAAAGTAACACTGAGTTAGCACAGGTTATTATAACATCTACTTAAGGAATGAAGTGTTTAGAAACAGGGGATATCATGTCAGGAATAACCAGTAAACGGATGGTGAGTTGTTCGGGACTGAATGGGGCTAATGTGTAGAGCACAAAGTGTTGATCCCACAATAAAACATTTAATACAATGAAATAATTAACCGTGAAATGATAACAGTGTTATTGGTATGTATTTTACAATCTTGTATTGTCAGTGACATTTTCTTGAACATCATGTGTGTGTTGCTGTGTACCCTTACAATTGGTTTCCGCCTTTGAATCTTGGTCTTTGAATCTCTTACAAAAGAACACTTTCTGCATGACTCTGTCATAAGGTTCTAGCGATCTCAAACCAAGTGGCAGAAACTTCCAGTTCTGCAGTTTCGCTGGTAGTGCTTCAGGTCGCTTTTCTTGTAGACACTTGATGACGCAAACGATGATGGCGAGGACCACAACTGGTCCCAGAACAGCCAGGAGAACATACCACCCCGGAACTGAAAGAGCGAACACTAACCCAGGCATAAGGAAGAATACAACTAGAATATAAACAATAGCGAACCATCTGTACTTAGCAGTTCTATTGCCCAAGAATCGGGCTAAAGGCAACGGGAACCTTAAAGCGGGTATTGGATAGAATATGACGATTCCTGTGATATTGAAAAAGAGATGGCAAAAGGACACTTGCAATGCGTTCTTCATTTTGTCCGAAGGCGATGCCAGGGCTGATAAGATGGCAGTAGTTGTGGTCCCAATGTTAGATCCCAGAGTCAACGGGTACATCCTTTCCAGTTCAATAACTCCAATGCCCACAAGTGGAGTCAGTGTGGACGTAAAGATGGATGAGCTTTGAACAACAATGGTTAAACCCGCGCCAATTAAAATAGCCAGGTATCCTGTGAAGTATCCAAAACATCCTGGAAAATCAGCATTAATGAATTTTTTAATGATCATCGCCATTGGGCCCTGTAGCAATGAATGCAGTAGTTTCACAATGCACACTAGACATAAACACAGTATTGCAAGCGAGATAACCAAAAGAATTCCACCGATAGCTTTGTCGCTTAGTGTTGGATAAAGTCCCCTGAATAAATAGTCACCTGTGGAGAAAATATATCAAAATTGTTACGAAAGATAATACTCTTAATGTACCCCCAAAAAAATGCATATGTTTAATAAAAGTTTATTAAACATATAATAAAGACAGCCCTTGGGAAAGTAAAGAGGTGAATACCCGTTACATTTTTTTATTTAATTGATTTATTGACAGTTTGTCACTAAAATTTCAACTGTCCTCGTGAATTATGACCCAAATATGACTGTCCCTGTCTAATTTAATTGTGTCCCACTGTTGGACGCAATTTGTTGTTACTTTACAACCCCACCCTAGCTTTTACCAGGGTGATTGCCGTAATATACTATAATCGTGAAACGCGGTTTTTGAGACCTCTCCACAGGTGATCCTCATCCGAAGGGTGGCACTTCGTGTCACTGGGTGTTTATAGCTCTGTGTGATGTCCTGGTTGGGTAAAACTTACTAACTTACTGTGTCGCGCGAGATCGTTATTTTAAAGCCCCGTCGAGGCTGTAGCCAGGGGCCCTAATATAACATAACAATTAAAAGGGTTTTCTGGGAAATGTGCCCGGGTGATTCTCATCTGATGGTAGCACTTTGTGTCACCGGGTGTTAATCGCTTGTAGTTTTGTTCTAACAGGGTTGAACTTACTTAATGCCCTGTTTCTGCGGTTTAAATTACTTCTATTTTCGCCCCACTATGGGAGGCATTTTTTTTTTGTTGTTGTTGTTATTTTGAAGTTCCACCCGGCTGTGGTCGAGGAACCTAATTTAACCTAATGGTTTAACAGGGTCTATGGGGCCTGTGACCGGGGGAATCTTATCGAAGATGCCACATTGTGTCAGCGGGTGTTTATGCCTTGTTGTTGGGTTGAACATCAATCTTCTTACCTCTCCTGTTTTGTTCATATCCTGTCTCACCATAACACGCGGTTGTTGGTTGTTTTTTTAAAGCCCCACTGCGGTTGACATCGTGAGCTCTTAAAGACCTAACGGTTGAAAGGAGTTTCTGAGACTTGCGCCTGAGGGATTCTCATTCGAATGGTGGCACGATGTGTCACCGGATGTTAGTCGCTTGTCGAACAGTGCTGGAGAGGTTAAAGGTCACTCATATCGAGCACTCGCAGATGATCGGTGTCTCGAAGGACTGCCCTGTGTTTTTGTTTGTTTATTGGATCCCTTAATTATTTGTGTGTGCGTGTGCTAGTATACAGTAAACATTGGTACTTACTAAGGGTGCTTACTGACAAGATATTCTTAACGAATCATTTAATTCAGCGTGTGACTAAATAATAATAATAATAATAATAATAATAATAATAATAATAATAAGAATACTAAAAACAAAAATAGTCACGGTTCATTCACACGCACTAGGTTTTTGGGCATATGGTGCCGCACCCATTTTTTATAGACACACTGGCCTAAATGGGTGATGTGGTAAACATGCCCTTGGTCTCCGTTACTTCCTAAAGCATTTCCAGTAGACATTTTAGGCTGGGGCTGATGAGACCCAACGACATTTATTTTTAATATGACTCGATGCGAGACACATGAAGAACACTTGTAACGAATGCTCAGAATACCAAGCGGAGATAGCGACTACTTACATTCGTCAGAGCATGTTTGTCCCACAACATCACTGGCCCACTTTGTGCAAGAGAAAGACTCTGCCCATGTTGTGTTCCGCCGAGTTTCGTTGATCCAAGCGCCAGCACAGGCTGTGGGATTGTAGGAGTGACTCTGTGATGTGAAACAGCTGCTGACGTTCTGACAGACCAACGCGTGGTCTTTTATCATTGGGAATGCGGCTGTAGAAGACAGATTTAGAAAACCAAAATAACAATGCAAGTCTGTGAGCTCCAATGCAAACACAACTTTGGAAAGGGATTTGGTGGAAAGCGGAGGGAGAGGTGGAAAAGGGGGGCCGGGCCTCAATAGTTAAAGGCTAAAGTCAAAAGATCAACTTTATTGCACAGGATTTTATCCGATTTGGCTCAGTCTCTCTTCGAAAAACGGACCTGCCGAGAGCACTGTACAGAGCCTGAACACAGTAGCTCCGGTGACGATCCCCATGGATTTCCGTAAAAACAGCACTCATGAACTCAAGGGCGCAGCCGTGAAACGAAACCACCAACTTTAGAGCACCAGGCAAATAGCTTGACCACTGCGCCATGGAGACCTGCTTACGGGTAAAGATTCGATATCAAATCATTAAGGACACACTAATATAATCACCTTCCTCAACATCCAACGAAGAGTCTGCATACTGATGGTATTCATTGTCGTTTGCTTAACAATGAGAAATTTTTTACCCAAGTTTTCATTAAACGCGGCTTTCGACACTAGTATCAACAGCAACTAGGGCTGTACCGAATATTCGCTTCGTATTTGCTTCGGGGCCGAATAGTGGACATAATAACTATTCGGTATTCAGCCGAATAGTTGCGGTCGGGCCGAATACGAATAGTGGTTACCTTACTCCCGTTTCTGCATACACTGTGATGACTGAAATAACTCTCTCATTAACACAATAGTTGCTGTTGCCTAAGTCATTCGTAGCGGGGAGAAATGCGACCCGGTTGCGAGGTACAAACTGCATAAAATGCCAACCGCAGTGTGTATACGTATGTGTGTGTGTAAGTGTGTGTCTGTGAGAGAGAGAAAGAGAGAGAGAGAGAGAGAGAGAGAGAGAGAGAGAGAGAGAACGAACGAACGAACGAACTTTATTTTCAAAGGGTCACAAATTGGGCACGCAGGCCCGTCTTACATTCGGCCCTTCCAGTCAACCATCTGTCGCACAGCAGTTGTATTTTACTAGAGAGAGAGAGAGAGAGAGAGAGAGAGAGAGAGAGAGAGAGAGAGAGATCGTGCATTTTTCGTTCTGTCTGGATGTCTTCCGCCCAAATCAAATTTGAAGATATTGCTAACGAGAATATGAAGGTGCGTTTAAATTACATCGAACGAACGGCCTAGCCAACGATGGCTTTGAAAGAGGCGAGAGCCCGAAGACAACTAATCACAGACATCAGAAGGAGATAGTCGTCATTTTTCAGCTATGTTATGAGAAGAGGGAAAATGGAACATTTGGTGACCACTGGAAAGATCTGTGGAAGGAGGGATAGGGGAAGACAACGATAGAAGATTCTTGACAGTCTTGTTGCATAGCATGGAGGTGTGTCAGCACACGAACTGTTACATGCTGCAGGAGATAGCAGATTGTGGAGAGGTATGATCGCCCACGCCGGTCGGCAATTCACCTGATGATAATGATACACTATTAGTATTCGAATTCGTATTCGGCCGAATAGTTAGTCCCACTATTCGTATTCGGCCGAATAGTGAAAATTACTATTCGGTACAGCCCTAACAGCAACAGCATACTGTCATTTAGTAGCATTTCCTTTGCAGAACCTTGCTCCCAACACAATCCTCAGGAAAACTTAACTATCACAAGCAAAATGTCCCGCGTGCGATACACTCATCTGGAAATCATCCGCCACATCCTGCACCAATCTTTCTTTAGCCTTTCTCTTCCCCTCTCCCAAGTCTTGCCTTTCCCAATAGCCTCCAGTGGTGCCCAGCTCCCGCAGTCACTCCCCTCTGCATCATTTTCTCCAGGTACGGGTTTTTAATATCTTCCAACGAAACAATGGCTATAGTCGTCCTAGTCATAGGATCGACGTCTACCCTCAAAGTAGGAGTACATCTGCCCGAGAGGCAGTGAACAAGAACAGCACACATATAAGTCAGTCAAACGGATGTACAGGCAAAAGTCATGTCCTGGTAAAAAGCTAAAGTTTAAATGGACGGAAAACCATGACTTTACGTCGGAATTCACAGCAGGTGAACGTAAAGAAGAAGAGTTTCTTTTATATACCTAAAATTTTTTTTTTACCTAAGGTAGTGATTCCCAAACTGTGCGCCGCGGCGCCCCGGGAAGGGGCACCCCAAAATATTCGAAGATACATAAGTAACCCTCCCCTAACCCCCCCCCCACCCCACTTTTTTTTTCTTCCATCCATTTTGTATGTGTGTAAGTGAGAGAGAGAGAGAGACAGACAGACAGACAGACAGACAGACAGACAGACAGACAGACAGACAGACAGACAGACAGACAGACAGACAGACAGACAGACAGACAGACAGACAGACAGACAGACAGACAGACAGACAGACAGACAGACAGACAGACAGACAGACAGACAGACAGACAGACAGGCAGGCAGGCAGGCAGGCAGGCAGACAGACAGACAGACAGACAGACAGACAGACAGACAGACAGACAGACAGACAGACAGACAGACAGACAGACAGACAGACAGACAGACAGACAGACAGACAGACAGACAGACAGACAGACAGACAGACAGAGAAAGAGAGTAAGAGACTAATACGTTGCAGTTTACATTCAGTATACTTTAATACACAGCCAATTTGACACCGAAAGCTGTTCATAGATTCATTACAAATTATCTTCGATATGAGGTTGACATTACATAATAATTGTTTCCCCGAATTTATCTATGTGTTCACTATCTGTTTTACTGACCAACTCTTGACCGACAGCAGTCCTCCTCACTTGATGTCCCCATAAACACAGGACAGTTCAGTGTCTCTACACTGGTACTGACGGTTTGATTACCATAAGACCAGGGTATGGCCAGACAGCTTTGTAGATTGGCTGTGGTGTTCTGCGTCCCACAGGTTTCTATCTGCAGATGATGATAACACTGTCATTACTGGTGTTGCTCTAAACGAATGAATGAAAGAATGAATTATTGAATGAATTAATGAATTAGGAATCTTCATCACTGCACTCGAGACATTCCCACACGTGCCCTGTCCCCTTCTTCAGTAACCAACGAAGAATCCTCATGCTAATAGTACCAATAACGAACCTTTCCTCCCACGCCTTCAGGCATATTGGGCATATAGGGCTAGATCTTTACTGTATAGATTAAAATGCACGCAGTGGATGATGTGGTCAACATCACACATGCTGCTTTTATTTCCCACGATTATACCTGGTACCCATTCAAGGCTTGGTCTACATGTAAGCAATTTCATTTTTTAGGAGAAAAAAACGTCCGGCTCTGTCAGGATCCGAACCCACGACCTTCCGATCCACATGCAAGTATCTAGCCGCTACACCACAGCAGCCCAATAGCTTGTGTAGCAACCTGATTATTTTTGCATTTATTAATATGTTGATTCTTCTTAGAAGATCGTTTAGTGGCATAATGATTAGTTCCTGCTAAGATGTGGTCTGTGGTTAATACCAAAAGCAGGACTATTTGTCGCCCAGTATGACTCTTGACACACTACTTACGTTACTGTCTGTAAACTATGTTGTCATTAGATTCTTTATTATTCTCTTTGTACATGTTGTTTTCACTAGTCCCCATAAACACTGCTTCTGGTAATCTCTGTACACTTTCTTCAATTAGTCTTTCTACACACAGCTTCCATTATTTTTTTAATACACTACTCACTGGAGTGTATGCACACACACCTTCCATTATTCTTTGAATACACTACTCACTGTACTGTATGTACATACACAGCCTCCATTATTCTTTGAATACACTACTCACTGTAGTGTATGCACACACTGCTTCCATTATTCCCCGTACATAATTGCCAGAAACCTGCTTACTGCTGTCAGGAAAAATGGCTCATTGGTAGCTCCATGACAGAAACGTCTATCCCTAAACACAACTAACGGAATCAGTAGAGATAGAAGATTATTATGGCCTGGAGAGAATGAGGCATCTGGGTGTAACCAGAGGGTCTGGCCGGCTCACTACACTCAGATGAAGGGCAAGACGGACATATCACCAGAATGTGACCGGTACCATCAGTATTGGAACTCTGCGCTGGCTGCTGAAGATGAGGACGGAGCTAGCGTGGGAATATCATGAGTGCTGTTATGTCAAATCTTGACTCAACATAACTAAACAACACAACTAAACCAAAATCGTCAGTGTCTGCATACACCGCTTTCATCATTCCATCTACACAATGCTTCCATCATTTCGTGTAGAAACTGCTCCATTTGTTTCTTAACACGCTGATTCTATTAGTTTCCGTACACATTGCATGTATACGACTATACAATTAAATCCACTGTCTGAAAAGAAAAACGACTACTATTTAAAATGATAATGTTAATATGCTGATAAAGACGTTTAGTTATTCCTAGCAAATTAAGACAATGAAGCTTAACAGATAGAAAGAAAAAATGTGTCCAAATACAACCAATCTTTACTGATGAATAAAACAACAATCTACAATCTTTGGGCATGTGATGAGAAGGAGAAAACGAGTACACTGTGTCTGTAGGAAAGTTGGAGTGGGGGAAAGGCAAAAGAAGACCCAAAAAAAGATGTACAGTCTGACATCATAACATGAAGGATCATATGTGTCAGAGTCGACATACAGTACACGTTACAGAAGATTGTTGGTAGGCATGCCTACCAACGTCAAACGACGTAGACTTTAAGAAGAAAACAACAGAAATCACACGCCACAACACACGAATAAAACACATTTAACTCAGTCTGTGTTGTATTCATTTACTTGGTATCAGCTCGACTGTAGGCAGCACTGTTTTTGACAGACTTAGGATAATTTTCATCACTATAAACAACAGACATCCCTGAGTTCAGGTAAAAGTGCAAAGACATCACGTGACATCGAGGTGTTTCCTTATGCGGTGTGTCTCATATGTTTTTGCTTGTTGTTGTTGTTGTTGTTCTTGTTGTTGTTGTTGTTGCAATTAAATACAATTTATGTTGAAATAATTTGGGACATACTTGCAACTTGGTGACAAACTATGCAACTTAATCCTAACCCACGATGCTGCAGAAACCTGATCTAGTGCCAGCACTGACCCCATTGTTTATTACAGTAGCGTCAACACATTTAACCTAGCCCACGAGGAACTCTTGCCTTCAGGATTGTGGTATCCACTGCGGAATAGTGCTCTCTCAGCAGTCTTTACCGTTCATTTTATAGGACTTAACTGTATACAATGCGATCCAACTATCCTGATGAACAGCAGTGGAAAAGTCATTTGTACAAGGTGCTATTATATGGTAGAAGCCAGTGTGAGGTTTATACGAGAGAATCACCTTTCATATTCACTCCAGGATTTTGCGATTGTGTTTACAGTGTTTTAAGGAAACAAGTGCACCTGGAATTTCATTGTCGTGCAAAAAATATTCACAGCAGCCACTTACTGTTCCTCCGTCTTATAAGAGAGGCTAATAGACGCACAACCCCTCTATGTTCATAAGAGAAACAGATCGCCCCGCTTACAAAGCAGTACTTGTTCAACTTAGAACTAGAACAAAAACTAGGAATGAACTAATCAAGAATCAACATACCTCTCGTCTGGCTTTTTGTTAATTTAAATTATCAAACTAACTCTTATGTCTCGCGAATATGTTTGTTTTAAATTTGATATCTTACATTCCTGTGCATGGTTACATTCCCGCAAACACAGGCAAGTAGGCGTGGTGACTCAAATAAAGGTAGTTAATTCCACGAGCACAGTTCAATCTACTTACAAAATAGTATGCCCGGCTCACTTGCGTAGTTGGCTAAACCGGATTGCGCGGAGACCGGGTGACGAACTCCTTGTGGTCCGTTTTCAATCCCGGGGTAGGCAGAAAAGCCACAATTTCTCCCAGATTTACGGTATTTACAATGGAATCAAGGCCGAAAGGTTGCGATATTCATAATACCGATCCTAAGGGTTAACAACTCATGGCTGCTGGATACTAAAACAAACAAACAAACAAACAAACAAAATATTATACAGCTATCGCAAGGGCTATTGGACTCGAAGTTCGCAGGTTCGACTCTAGTGGATTCCAGCTGCAGATTAAGTGCCCATGAATTGAACAAATTAATGCAATCATCTTAAAGAGAATATTTCAGGTGGAATGGGAAAATCAAGAAACACCATCAGATTGGCAGACTGCTGTCATTGTCCCGCTGTGGAAAAAGAAAGGAAGTAGGAGGGAATGTACTAATTACAGAGGAATATCACTTTTCAGTCACACTGGGAAAATGTATGCTAAGATCGTCGAAAAAAGGCTGAGACCATTGATAGAGTATCAACTTTCAGAAGCACAGATGGGCTTTCGACGAAACAGAAGTTGCACAGATGCCATTTATACATTGAGACAACTATCAGAGAGGGCAATAGAACATGATAAGACATGTTTGTTGACATTCATAGACCAAGAAAAAGCCATCGGTAGAGTCGACAGGAATTTAGTTAGTTAGTTAGTTAGTTAGTTGGGTTATCGTCATTGCACTCCGGACATGTCCATAGGTGCTCAGATCCTCCCCTCAGTATGAACCCCAACGTCCGATGGCTAATAGTACCAGTTCTATGTTGATTAACAAGTCTTCTGACGTGTCCGGTGTGCGTCTCGTTTTTTGCTGTGCCGATCTTAATTCCCAAGTCTGCCATTCTGGCGAGTGATGTGGATTCACTGCCACCAAAGTCCTCTATCCTTCCCATTTCTCTGAGGGCATTGATAATATCAGCATGATCCATAGGCCGACCGTCGGTAGTGATAGCGGATCCAGCCAACCTGTCAGCTCTTTCATTTCCATCGACGCCTGCGTGTCCCGGAACAAAAATAAAGGTGACTCCACGCACAGTGGACTTCTGTAACGATTTCAAGCCATTGTCTTCGCACTGAACCTGCCTGAACCCTCCGGATCATACTCATTGAATCACTGAGTATACATATGCGGGTGTATTTTTGTGTTTTCAAGCCAGGCAAACGCTTGCGTCACTGCCATCACCTCCATCGTCATGCTGCTGGTTGTCATGGAGAAGGCACCGTTGGCTTCTTTGACTGTTTCTGCCCGCTGAGCGTGCTGTAAATGCCCATGCGCTTCTTCTTTGGCGTATAACGGATCCGTCTGTATAGATTAGTGCATCTGCTTCGTCTGAATTTTCACCGATGAGAGCGTTGACCTCTGCATTAACAGCAACAGGATTCTCTTCTCTGCATCGCCTGTTGAGTGTGACAATACAGGAAAATGTACAAATAAACGCCTGAGGCACAGGTATCCATTCTGCACCAGGTATGATGTCGGTTAGGCTGCATATTTGCCTAATAACATCTTCTGCCCGACCTAGCCACGATTTTCCCCTCTTCAGTCTGTCGCCCTTTTCACTAAAAAGCGCTTGATGCAGTGGGTGTTTTCTTATCAGCACATATTTTGAGGTATGCCCGAGCCCTCCACATCCTGATCCTTTGGTTCATTGTTGGAAAGTCAAGTAGATACCTCATTGCTCCACAGGATGTGTCTCTTGTACATCCCAAAATAATGCGCATGGCTTCATTTTGCACCTTTTCGAGTCTTTCAATCTGGGTAGCACTGACAGTGAGGATGGCCAGAGCGTATTCAATGGGTGAAAGGACCAGACCGTAGAATAGAAGTATTAGTAGTCTTTGCTCGATATTGGAAGCAGCCATAATCCTCAATGCAGATAGACCTTTGCGTGCTTTTGTTATCACATGGTCAACGTGTTCCTTGAATGACAAGCTGCGATCGAACCTCACCCCGAGAAACGTCATAACGTTGGTTCTGATCAATATATTATCACGCATTTTCACTTCTGGTAAGTCCGACTTGACAATGTGATTGTTCAAAGAGAACCATGACACTGATGCCTTCGAAGGATTGACATAGGCATTGGAACCATCACACCAGGCGGCAATTCGATCGAGTTCTTTGTGCATTATGCTGGCGATCTCCTGTCTATCACGCCCTCGTCGATAAATCAAAATGTCATCAGCAAATGACAAAGTCCTTCCCTTTCCATTCAACTGCTGCTCAGTGATCATCACCGTATAAACGTTGAATAAGACTGGTGATAGCGGTGATCCCTGTGGCAAGCCTGGACATATCGTTTGCGGTTCTGAGGACCAGCTACCACATCTTAGTACAATCTTTCTCTGGAACAGAACCGCAGCAATCCAGCGGATCAGAATAGGATTGACTTCTAGTTTAAGCAGTAATTGCATTAAATATTCGTATGGTACTTTATTGTAGGCATCTTCTAAGTCCAACACTGCCGCACATGTCTCTTCTTTAATCTGAAATCCCTCGTACACATCGTAGGCGAAAACAGCAGCATTGAACCATGTCTCTTTCTTCAACCTGTACCCTCCAAGTGTTGATGGGAACTTATCATGTAGTTCCAAGTAGGTGGTCAATCTTTGTGCGACAATTTTTTCCAAAAGTTTGCCAACAGTATTCTGCATCGAGATGATTCTGTAGCCGCAGATCTTTGAGTGGTCTTTATTAGGCTTTGGTAGTGGGAACAAATAACTATGGAGCCATTCCTCTTGTATCTGGCCACTCTGGATGCTGATATTGAATTCCTTTGCCACGCTTTTCAAATCAGCATTCGACATCATCAGCATGTCATTGTATCGGATGCCGTCAGGGCCTGGAGCAGTGCTGCGCGATTTCTTGAGGCAAGTTCTTAAGGTGTCTGCAGTGATTGTGAAATCAGTGCCTAGCTCAGTGTTCTCGCACAGCATCGACAGTTTTCATCTTAACCCCTATTCTTGCAGCTTCGTCTTTTGGTCGGTTTGCTCCAAGTAGCGCGCAAGAAGGGTTTTTTCCTTTATCAGCATCAGTTCTCTGCCATATCAGGTCTGTACCCTGAAAATCAGGGATACCCCTTGGTCGTGCGGCGCCGTGCATGCTCCGTTGAAGGCGCCAGAATGTCACAAGAGATCCCTCGGAGCAAACGCTCTTGCAGAATTCGTTCCATTTCGCTGTCTTGGCTTCTTTGGCAATTAACTTGAAAGCCACTGTCCGCTTGTTAACCTCATCTTTTAGACTGATCAGGCGTTCAGAAAGTGACCGATCAATCTTCCTTGCCTTTTGCCATGCCTTGACAGCGTTCCTTTTTTTCTAGCCCACGCCATGTTGACTACTTCATTCCACCATGGTGGCTGGGCCCATCTCTCCCGCCGTCTGCGATCTGCTCTTGTTTTACGTCGTCTGATTTTGCTAATGGCATCTTGCCCTGTACGGTCATATAGAAAAGCAGGCACATTTATTACATGACCTTTGTTGTTGCTCTTCTCTACCAGGACGACGCAAGGAAAGTGATCACTGTCGTGGTATCCCAGTGTGCTCCACCTGCATCCTGATGCAATGGAGGGAGACACTAGGGCCAGGTCAATTACGCTGTCAGAATCCCCTTGTCGAGTTGCCATTCGGGTAACCTTTCCGTCGTTCAAGCATACTAGATCGGCAGACACTAGGGCATCCTCCAGGTCTTCCCCCTGTTTATTGGTGATTACATTGCCCCACTGGTTTCCTCTGGCGTTGAAATCTCCGCAGTAAAGGACTTTCTTTTCCTCCGTCTGGAGCAAACTCTGCCATTTCGCTGTATCCACCTTTCCATTGCAGGCGTACACATTGACAATCACAAACTGGGCCGGGCCCAACACTCTGACTGCGTGTACTTGTAGGTCGTCATTATCCCACTCAGACAGGAATATGTTGTGGGAATGTATGGGAAAAAAGGAATCAGCAATCATCTCATTAATATTTGCAAAAGCCTGTACACACGTAGTAAATGCTGCATAAGATCGAAGGCAGAGTTGTCAAGAACTTTTATAGTGAACTCTGGTGTGCGTCAGGGTTGTGTACTATCGCCGCTTCTTTTTATAACACACATGGATACCATATGTAGCGGAACGAATTTTGATCCTAAAGAAGATATTACAGAATTACTTTTCGCCGACTACCAGGTACTCATAGCAGAAAATACGGAATGCCTACAGAACCACCTAAATCAATTTAGTAACAAAGGGGACAAATATGAAAATAAACACTACGAAGACAGAGACAATGATGATAGGAAGACATAAAGACAATTAAAAAATTAAATTAAAAAACAACACCCTGAGACAAACAGAGAAATTTTAGTATTTGGGATCAATTTTTACATCAGACGGAAAACTGGACAGAGAAATTAGCTCCAGATGTGCCAAAGCTAATCAAGTAATTGGTCAACTATCTCCCCTGTTGACACACAAGCAGATACCTCGGAGTACTAAAGCGAATCTTATCAGAACTATTTTTTGGCCAACATTATGCTATCAATGCCAAACGTGGACACTTACATCCTCCAATGAACGTAAAATCGTGACAACAGAGATTAAATGCCTTAGAAGAGCTGCCGGAGTTTCAAGGAAAGACAGAATACGAAATCATGAAATCAGACGAATGCTAGGAATAAATTCAGTCTTACAGGTCATCAAAGGACAACAAATGAAGTGGTTTGGAAACCTTACAAGAATGCCCTGGTACTATCCGCCACAGCGAGCCACACTAAAACGTTACAACATGTATAGAGCGAGTGGAAGACCTCGGAAAAGATGGAGTGATGGCATTGAGAACAGCCTTACAGAAATGAACATCAGTCTTAATAGTTGTCTTGACAGAGCTCATCAACGAACATTACATCTCCCCCAGACACTTCGATGAGGTACAAGGTGGAAGAGAAGAAGAAGAATGCAATCGTCATTTTTTAAAAAGAAACTAGGCACAAGAAAGATGCCGGTACCTAATTTGTGTTGAAATAACGTGGGACATACTGTGAAACGTGGTGACACCATGCAACTTATCCCTAACCCACGATGCTGCAGAAACCTGATCTAGGGTCAGTGCCTAATATAGCATGACTATTATAATGTGGTACTGAAAATACAAGCAAGTATTTAGTGTCAAACATAGTTTTGGCTGTGTTGTATTGAAGATAATCTTGCGTGTGTGGTATGCAAGATACTTTTAGTTGTGTTGAATTAAAGATTGTGTTGATGACTAACAAGTATGATTGACAAAAAAGGTGTCAAAATTACACCAGCGACGACTTGCCTGAAAGCACACATCTTGCTTTTGTTGGTCTGTGTAGTTGACTCCAGTCTTGATAAAATCCAATGTCTTCAGCTTATCTTTACAGCATACAGGAGGCGGCTTCTTGTCGCAGCACAGGAGCATGATAGCATGGTCTTCTTCGTTCTCCGCACTAGCACCTTGGGCAATATTGGTGATGGCGTCTTTGCTTAGCTGGTAATTAAATGGACTAGTAAATGTATGCAATCAATCTCTCAGATGCTGTCTCCCCAATTAAGTTAGGCTGCAACGAATCTCCAACACATACACATACTCACATAGACGCACACACACATACTGTCTCTCTCTTATCTTGATGGTGCACTCTCCCAATCAGCTGTCAGACCATTTCTTGATGTTGTCCTCCCACTTGTATCGTTGTCTACCGATTTCTTTCTAGCCTTCGACACTTTCCTCTAGAATTGTTTCAATAAGAGGGTTATGTCTTTTAATGTGACCGACATATTTTTTTTTTTAATTTTTCTCTTTTTCGTTTCTTTTAGTAACTCTTTTCATCCACTGTCTATCCATGACTTTTGTATATATGCACACATAAAGAGATAATGAGTGGCCAAACAGTTGTCAACAACATGCAACCATTCTTGACATCTGGATATATTAGTTACATATCCTTTACATGACGTTCCCGAATGAATCCCAGAGATAAACGTCACATTAAAATTGAAACTTGTCAAGTGGTATGTACACTCAATTCTGTTTAATGGTGCTGACACCAGACAATGAACAAGCAATTATAAAGTTTAACTTAAACTCTGGAGATTTGGACATAGGGACGAATATGTCGTATTTAATGGGGTCGGAAAGGGGGAAGGGAAAAGTTGACATCAGTAAAATGCATGGGTTCAGAAGATCTGGGAATGGAAACAGTGATTTGAATAGAGACTTTAAAAAGAGAGAAAGGGACAAGTGCGGTATTTCAGCCATATTAAAATAAAACATACAATGCATACAAACCACAGTGCAGGCGACATTAAAGACAAGTGAGCAAGAGGCAGACATCGATGGCAATGGAAGAATAGAAAAAAGAGACAGACTAGCAGAAGCTTCTTAAAATATACTACGCACACAAGAGGAAGCAAGTTTTGGGAATACACTGCAGCCGGTCATATCTGTGAAGACAATTGTTGATTAATTAGATGGTAAATGGGTGGAGAAATATTTAGTCAAGAAAATAACACATAAAGGAAACTTGCATAATTCTATTCATACCATCTGTAACTCTAAAACTGCTTACCATTAGTGGTGAACTGATGTATGACAAGCTACAAGTTGTGAGGGCCATCTAGAAGCGAGTGAACAGTGCGGAAGCGCTAATAGATCATTACGGTCTGAAGAGAATTGCACTGCGAGGAGTTGACAGGTGATCTGGCTGATGCTCAACACTCAAGGGAAAGGCGAGACTGATATACAATCAAACAGTTACTGATGTCAGCGGAATTGGAACTTTTCATTTGCAGCTGAAGATGGGGACGGAGCGCTTATGGGGGAGGGGGGGGGGTCCCGAGTGCTATGACATAATCGACATCAGTACAATAACAGGTGAAGCTGATATGCTCCCCGGTATAGGTTGCGGGGCGCGATTGTGAGAAAAACAAGAGTAGTCCTACTGCCTCTCAGACCAGCAGGTCGTATGAGTCGACTAATTGGGAGCTACCTTCGAAATCGGAGAGCGTCTGCGACGAATCATCACAGCTTTCCACTGGAGTTTCGGTGAACGCGAAACTGAAGCTGATGTATAAGGTCAGTCTAGATAGTATACATTTATTCCTCAATGTGACAGGGACAGAGAATTATTGCATGGTTGCACTGAAAAAGCACCACAGAGAAACTAGAAAGCTGGGGTGGTAATACCCTTCCTTTTGGTTTAAATACAAAACAAAAAGCAAGTAAATGACTGTGGTCTGTCATGTGCATTATATAATGCTATACCTATGGTCCGTCAGGTATATAATACTATACCTATGGTCCCTCAGGTATATAATACTATACCTATGGTCCGTCAGGTATATAATACTATACCTATGGTCCCTCAGGTATATAATACTATACCTATGGTCCGTCTGGTATATAATACTATACCTATGGTCCGTCAGATATATAATACTATACCTATGGTCTGTCAGATATATAATACTATACCTATGGTCCGTCAGGTATATAATACTATACCTATGGTCCGTCAGGTATATAATACTATACCTATGGTCCGTCAGGTATATAATACTATTACTATACCTATTACCTTATAGACCAACTAACACTCCATGGGCGACGTGGTAAACATCACGCATGGCGCCTTTAGTTCCCATGATATTACCTCGAAAATGTTTAAGGCTGGTTGGAATCATGAGAACACTCTGAACAGATTAAAAAAGAGTAATGACGACGACTGGAAAGAAACTGACACTGGAAGAGAATTGATTGCCCACATCAGAAGGAGACAATCTACATTCTTTGGACATGTGATGTTGAGATTAAAACTACTAGAGGTGGAGTGGGAAAGCGGCAGAGGCTCTCTTTCTTTCTCTCTCTCTCTCTCTCTCTCTCTCTCTTTCTCTCTCTCTCTCTCTTAATTTATCCCACCAGGACATCACACCGAGCGATAACACCCAGTGACACAAAGTGTCACCATGTGGATTACAGAT